>CAJNDT010005849.1:12500-167500 GCA_905221615.1 Symbiodinium sp. CCMP2592 | reverse complement strand
TGAGGATTTGTGGCTTGGTGGCACCAAATCCCTCAACGGCCCGACACGCCACAGCCAGTTTCAGGGTGGACCTACCCATCGTCTCCTTTGGGGCTCCGTATTCTACACTATTTCTAATTATTCTATTTGACGAGGCCCCTATATAATATAAAATATGCTGCTTCTACGCTACAACAGCCCTTAGTGTAGTGACTCTTCTCCTGTCACTTTTGTTGTTCTTGCTGCTTGTCTTCATGGCTGGGGTATCCCTTGGGTACGGCCCCACTCAGTAACAGTTGAATAATATCCATATACTCAGTACTTAAAACGTAGCCCTATTATGGACTGGTACTGTATGGGGGCAGTACCCAAGGTCTCCCAAATCCTGTCCTGGGCTCTCGCAGCTGCGAAGTTGGTAGCTTCAGGGTTTAGGAGTTGAGGTTTAGGATTTAGGGGTTTAGGGGTTTGGGGTTTAGCGGTTTAGCGGTTTAGGGTTTGAGGGTTTAGGGCTTAGCGGTGCTTGTCAAACTAGTCCTCGTCATGCGCAGACTGGCAGGCGCTCGCATCTTTAGCACTCACCATAGTATACTACACGTAAGCTTAGCACCAGTTAACCTTGCAGGCTACTGTAATGTACGATGCTTAGCAGAAAGGCCACCGCTCATTCTTCAGGCCAACCACCTACTATAGGGGCCTAAATAATGACCAACACTATTTTGGGGGTTCCTTATTGTAGTTATAGTATTATGGGCCCCTACACCCTATTCTAACTATGAAGACCCCTGCATTACCAGGCAAAAGTAGCATTCCTGAATGTGGGGTTACTACCAGATATCAACTGATAGCAGCCGGTCTCCTAAGCCCCTGAACCCCTCAACCCCAAACGCCTAAACCCCTGCACCCTAAACCCCTAGACCCGTATAGATCCCTTTATTTAAGGAACCCTAGTACCCTTAAAGCTCCCCCATAATAGAAGCCCTGAGCCCTAACCTAAACCCCTAAACCCTAAACTCCTAAACCCCTAAACCCCTAAACCGAGCCCTAAATCCCCTAAGCCCTATAATGCCCTAAAGTAACCCTATACAGCCCTTTAAAGGAACCCCTAAACCCCCAAAGGCCCTAAAAGCCCCATACCAAGGCCTCCCTGGGCGCGCGGCCTCCCACCGAGGCAACGGATGCGCTGAGGTGGGGAAGCTCGGGAAACCCAAACACACACGCACACACACAACAATACATATATACATCATGTGTAACTATATATTATGCGTATCTATATATACATATATATAGATGTTATATAGATGTAGATACGGATATTTGGGTTTAGATTCTTATATACGTACAGGTTTGTTTTCCATATATGCACACGCTGGGAAGTACAAAAGCACCTACAACTCAACAAACTTACGGTAAGATTATTATATAAGCTTACAAACAAATACATAGCAAAAGTAAGTACAGTACTATAAATGTATGCTATACCTCTATCTCTCTCTCTCTCTCTGCAGTTTGATGGGTTCAGGGCGGGTTCTGGGTTCTGAGGGTGGGGGCTGAAGGCGTACGAACCCCTTCACTTCAAGTTTCAAGCACGAGGAGCGCCGTGTCTTGAGGTTCAAGAGGGGACTTGGGAGTGTCGGTTTTCGGAGCTGAGGGCGCAGAAAGCTCCTAGTCCTTGACTTCTTCAGTGAAGATAAACCCTAAACCCTAAACCCTGAACCCTGAACCCTAAACCCTAAACCCTAAACCCTAAACCCTAGGAAGAGGAGGTTCTCGGGCACTTGCCTTTGCATGATCGAAATGGGTTTGTTCGAGATCGTGGGCCTTCAAGATCGTCTTCTCGAGAAGCCCTAAGTCGAAATCCTAAACCCTAAACCCTACAAGACAAAAGAAGAACCCGACACCGAAGCTTAACTCTCTGGTTCTTGGTAGGGAATGGGGGAATGGATCCCTACAGTAGCCCCTATAGCATCCCCAATAATCGTCCCAAATATCCATTCCCCCAGTCCTTAGGGGTTGAACTCGATTCTGAGTCTTTACGGCTCTGTGCCAGGCCCGCAGCCGATGATGCGGATAATATAGGGGCCTTAATAACTACTTATTATTTTTTTTGGGAGGTCCTTATTATAGCTATGGTATAATGGGCCCAAAACCCTATTCTGATTATTAAGGCCCCTACGGTAGAGTGATTCTAAAGGTAGCAGTCGGCACGTAGGATGCATTCTCTTGTGTCTCTGCCAATCGCCACATATGGTTCTTGAAAAGCACAGACCCTCAATGCAGACCCCGAGATCTCACGAATCACTATCAACATCTAACCAACAAGCCCTAAACGCAAATCCTTGAAGCCTTCATGCAGAGCTCTATACGCTAAAACCCGAAACCAGAGCCGAACCACTACTCCCCCTCCCCACCTTGTTGTTGTGTATTTAGTCATCGGTTACTGGCGCACTTGACGTTTGTCCTCATCTCCAAAGCGGGATGGCGCCTTTGCGATGCCTGCAGCAAGCCCACAGTGAGACCGAAAACCCTAGCCCCGGAACCATAAACCCCAGAACCCCAAAACCCTAAACCCCAAACCCTAAACCCGAAACCCTTAAACCCTAAACTCCTAAAGGTCCTACGATACTAGACCCCTCAACCCCAAAAGCCCTCAACCCTTGAGCTCCAGCTGGGCTTCCAGGTGCATGTGCAACTGAAGCCCGCAAAATTGTGTCGAGAGTGCTGTGGACCAACCTACACTTATCTACTCTTGGTAGTAATTACACGGTAGGGTCCTGGGTCCTTAGTATTCAGGCTATTTGGGTCTTGTCGATAACCTACAATCACCTAGGCTTAGCAGTTTCTCATAGATGCTATATTAGTGTTTGCAGCAACGCCTTGTAACCGTGTTCTGCTTGCTCCCGTGGGTGGTTCTTCCTCGTCTTATGGTGTTTGCAGCCTTGGTTATTGAGATTGCTCAGTATTGCGACTTTGCCGTCTTTGATTAGCACGACGATCGCAGGCAGCAATGCTGCATGTGTAGCGATATGCCGATAATGTGAAGAGCATCATCCTTGTTAAGGCTTCGACCGTTTGTCTGACTTTTTTGCGCTGCTGTCGTGTCCGACATTCTGCAGCAAGACTGGTACGCCATGGTATTTATTGATGCAGACGCTGCTTATGGTTGTGTTGCCATGAACCCCAGTTATTTCGTGGTCTGCTGCTGCAAAAGTTTCTCCTCGAAGCTTGAAGCAGTCGTATCCTCATTTCGCACAGTGTTAGACGGCTGCGCCGCATTGCCTTCAATTTGTTTCTTCGATCACTACTGCCAGCACTGTCGCGCTCCCGAGGACTGCCAGCCATTGAAGGTATGATCAGCACCATTTGCTGTGTTTGGTGGCAAATTATGCTTGATTGCAACGCTTCCGTAATTTCACTGCTGCCAGTAAACTGCGAAGCTTACGAACATGATGAATGGCCTCTGTGAAGACGATAAGATCCATTGCGGACATTGCTCCAACTTCCCTGCACTTGCAGCTACTTGAACTCATCACGCTGGCATTGCCGTTTAGCCGTAGCCGTGCTTTGTTTTAGCTGTCACTCTTCTGATCCGCATCATGACTGTGACTGCTTCTTTCCTTTTGTTCCCTTCTAAGTGTTATTCTTATCCGTTTTCGCTGCTTAATCTGAGAAGGCTTTTCCACGGACACCTGTGGACACCTATTTGTGCCGGATGCCTTTTGCCCTGAGTCGACATGATGGGAGAGACCCGCAGAAGGAAGAAGGCTTCTTCAGAGAATCAGATCTTGATAGCGACTCTTAGGCCCTGAAGCCTATACGATTTTACATTACCTTATGTTGCATATCTGATCTTATATCCCAACCGACCAAGCTTTAGGGGCAGAGGAGAAAAGCCCGATCCTCTCAGCTCTTTAAAAAGTCGCTCTTTCATAGCTTTGGCTTTTGCAGACAGGCCCTAAAGACTCTCAATTAAGGTAGGCTCCTTAAATCATATTAGGGATCCTTCTATGATTTAAGGTATATTCCTTAACTAAAAGGTTTTGGAGTCTCTGGGGACCTAACCCAAACAAACCCTAAACCCTAAACGGATGACCGACAGGCTTCGTAGCAGCCCCTTCATGCACTGCTAATGGACCCGTAGCTTGTGTGGAGCCATGGGCCCAGCGCTCCCAGAGACGCCAAGGGAGGCCAGCATTAGTCTGGGTAAGAAAGGGTTAGGGGTTTAGGGGTTTAGGGGTTTCGGGTTTAGGGAGCAGGTTTTGCAGGTTAGGGCAGGGTCTAGGGTTTGACGAGTAGGGTTTAGGGTTGGGCTGCAGTTAAAGAGCCAGGATTTAAGATTTAGAAGTCTTACCGAGCAGGCTTTGTGGTCAAGGGTGGGGCCAATGAGCGGGGTTCTAGGTTGTGCCTACGGGATTCGTCCAGTTTCCAGCATGCGTGCTGGATCTTCGTCTTTGAGAAGTCTGTTCGCGAGCTGCCCGTGCTGCGACTAAGAGTTAGGATTATGGGGACCTCTGGGGATGTAGACCCTCTCGCCAAGGTCTCTTTTTTTCAGAGAGCCAGAAGTAGGGCCAAGAACGGTCCCTTTTTAAGGGCTCTCCCTAAACTAATAATACCTATAGGTATCATTAGTTAGGGTCCCAGGCTTGGTTTAGGGTTTTGAGTTTTGGGTTTAAGGTTTTGGGTTTAGGGTTTAGGGTTTAGGTGCCTGGTAAGCCCTTGTCTTCGTGCCCAGTCTGCAGGAAAGCCCAACGTCGGAGCTGTACAAGGCGCGCTGCTGTTGATAATCCCATGAAGAAGCGCGTGAAAAAGGTACTACAGGGCCCTAAACAATTAAAGATACTATTTTGGGCCCACAGGCCGATCAGAATCAGACATGCTATTTTGGGGGTTCCTTATTGTATTTTTAGTATAATGGGCACCAAAGCCCTATTCTAATGATTAAGGCTCCTATATTATGTGACAAGTTTAGGGATTCGACTGCGAGGTCTTCCGGCATGAACAGAGCATCCGGTCAGGAATCCGAAGCCCCTTTTGCCCCCCCAAAGCCTGATATCCCACCTTCTGTTCTTCAAGCCCTTTTAATTGAAATCTTTCAAGCTTCGGACACTGCAGCCTGCAGCCACAAACTCTAAGGCCAGGTTCGAGAAACCCCCGCCGCCGAAACTTTCCTGGGAAGGTTGTAAAGCAGCTCCGCTCTCTGTGGCTCCCTGTGATCCTGGGTGGGGTGAACACGGGCATCCAAACCTCCAGCTTGTCCTACATCGGCCCCTCGGATTTCATTGTATTATGTTTGGTTAGCTTAGATTGGATTAGACTATACGAAAATACTATGCTATATGGGTTGTATCATATTTACGATATAAATATACACATAACTGTTTTTTAGTACGCTATATTGCGGGCATCCGTTTTGAGCAAAGCTTGGAAGCTGAACGCTCTTTCCTTTGCGGGTCCACGCCCGATCGAACCCGAAAGCTCTCATGTTTGTCTTATTGTGGTTTGTATTATTATGTTATATTAGATTATTCTATACTACCTATAGTCTCCATTGTAGTTCCTTTTTTGGTTAACCAAAATCTCTATTATAGGGTCCTAGTCCTAACCATAAAGCTGGTTAACCAAAAAAGGAACCGCGATGGAGACTATAGGTATACCCTTTCCCCAAGGCTCAAAATGGCCCCAAAGCCTTATATAGTATGGTCTTTGGGCCCAAAAGCCTTCATATATGAGTCCTTAGAGCCCTAGGGTATAGGTACTCAGCCATGGCCATCCGAGGTTTAAACTTCTTCGCCCAGCAGTACACGAGCTTGAGGACTCTTGGGTTGGCATGCGGGCGCATACCGCAGAAGCCTTAAGATACATGTGTAGCATAGTATAGTATAATATAGTATAATATAGTATAAAATAGTATAAAATACAATATATTACAGTATAATACAGTATAATATAGTGTAATCTAGTATATTATAGTATGTTATAATATGATCTGATCTCATATAATATTACCCTAACCCATACAGGCCCAATACATCCTAAACGGCAGCTGAGTGCAGGCCGGAAGATATCCACTGCGAGGATACACCGGAGCTGGTTTACTGCCAGGCTCGCCTCTTGCCAGGTGAAAGCACCCATACTGTGGATGGACAGAATCCTGCATGAACCAATATAGGGAATATACCATAATTCCCATAGTTTAGGGTCCTTAAGGTACTGCAGGATTTATATCATCAACCTTATCACCCGGACCCTGAATTCGCTTGAATCATCGGGATTGTCAGCCCTATGAGCCTCTAGGTAAGCCCAAGTGCATTTCGAGGCTGCCATCAAGGACAACCTTTTCTGGAGCAGCATTATTGGCAGCAGACTGAGCATCCTCGCATGTCTTGTCTCTTGTTTTCTTTGCTTATAAGCTCGCGGGCCTTCGGGACCCAGGCGTTACAGCCTCATTCTTTATTCGGTTTTCCTTAGGGGTACTTAGAAATATGTTTTATTTTTTGGTTATTATATTCCCTAAGAAACAGCTAAAATTAGAAGTTTTGCTAGGGTTCTAAGTTCAGTATAGTCATTGCCAGGATCGAAAGCCTTTCATTGCCCGGCTTGGTTCTGCACAGCAGACGCTCTGATCCTAACCGCGAAACTATGGATACTAGCAGAATTTCTCTTTTCGCCACTATTGTTACCATTGTGGCTGTTAGTTTGTACTCTATTAATTATTACGGTTCTGACACTGCAACTCCAGAAAGCCGGAAGCAGAGCTTGGCAAATGATGGGATTTTCATCGTTTGTCGTTGGTTAGGGTCTAGGGTTGAGGGGGTTTAGACCCCTGAACGCTAAACCCTCATAAACCGTAAACTTTACGCTTTATGATCTAGGGTTTCGGGGTTCAGGGTTGATGGGTTCAGGAATTACGGGCTTCTGGTTTAGGGGTTTGGAGTGGTTGGGTGCATTACGGCTCCTTTTTAAATCATGGTGTGCATATTTGTATATATATATATATCTATATATATATATATATATCTATATCTATATATATATATATACACATGCACACACACACACACATAGAAAGCTGAAAAAACATAGTATAGAATCTAATATCAGGGGCCGCGGGCTCCTTCCTCCACTTCACGCTGGGCCCCTTCCTGGGCTCTTTGAGCGACACGATTGGCCGTAGACCGGTGATCCTGTGCCCCGGCTTGCTATAGTCAGTGCTTTTGCTACGAGGAGCGTCAGGGGTTGATGACAGGACATTGGGGTTGAGAGGGCTCGAGGGTGCGGAATTCAAAAAAGAGTTCAGTTCGGAGGCGGCAGGGTTGAGTAATTTCGGAATGTGGGCTCTCTGCGGTAGCGGCTCTGGCCGAACTTTGCTACCCGGTTGCCCGGCACAGTTGAAGCCTAGAGGAGCATGGAGCAGTTGATGTATAGCTGATGGAGAAATGCATGACTAGGAAAATGCCAGAACTCTCATGTTTTAGGGTATTGGTTACCTAGACCCTCCTTCTACCCTCGATTAGATCCTAATTACTTACTATTGGGGACCATATTATGTGAGGGTACAAAGAGGATACTGGTTAGTTGAAGAATGTTGTCCGTCAGACGTACACTCAAAAGGAAGTAGGTTCCCAACGATGCTGAAATGAGACTTGCCCTGCCGAGGCTGTGTAGTTTCCTTGGCTACCCGAGCCTAATGGCGTTGATTCTCTTCGTGTACAGCGGCTCAGCTGCAGCTAAGCCGGCGCCCGCCATCAGGAGCTGCCGCGACTCAGTCTGAGGAAACACCAGCTTGTACTACACCTTTGCTCTCCTTCCTTTGGCAGGCTTGTCTGTCTTGTTTTATTTCAAACCCTAAGCCATTTCCTCGCGACGCCTGTGGCTCATGTGCGATCCCGTCAGAACTGCCGGTGCTTGCAATCTGGTTCGCTTTCATCGTGGATTTGATGGAGGAGCGAGCAGGCTTTGCGGTAGAGGGATCTTCGGAAGTTGATTGTGGTCCCCGTCAGTAACGAGGGGCTTTACTAATTGGAATAGGGTTTTGGGACCCAATAAACTATAGCTAAAAACAAGGAACCCCCACAATAGTATTTGTGATTATTAAGGTCCCTATAGTATGCCGCATGCCGTGAACGCCAGAGTCTCTATCGGGCAACCATGGGCAACCGGTTCCGAAATCCCGGTGACAGAGATTACCTTGCTAGCAGCCACTATGGATCGGAACCAAAACCCTTAACCCCCAAACACTAAAACCCTGAAGCCCCAAAACCCCAAAACCCCAAAGCCCTAAACCCTACACCCTAAATCCCCAGAGCCCTAAAGGCCCCTAGCCCCCGAAACCCCAAAGCCCTATACCCTAAACCTGAAAACCCCAAAACCCTGAATCGGACCCGGAGAGCTTCAAGCACTCGCCTCAGCACACTAGGTCACTCGGAACCCTTGAAAAGTAGATCCCGTAAACGAACCCTTAAAGGAACTCTTATAGAACCCTTAAAGGAACCCTTAAAGGATCCGCTAACGGCCCCTCTGAAAGGGATCCTGAAATGCGTATCCAGGACACTCGTGACAGCAGCGTGGCTTTCGGCCTTATCATGGCCGCCGGACTCCTCGCCACGTCAGGAGCCGAGAAACATCTTCTAACCATTGCTATTCGGGGAGCTAAGGAGCCAGTGATGATGATAATCCCTATTAAAGAAGGAGCTCAAGAGCAAAGGGAACCCTCGAAACCACTGGTTAGTCTTACCCTACTTGGAAAGTTATAAGTGGAGTTCTAAGTAAGGTAACTATACTTATGACCCTTCTTAGAGGACTTATAACCCACTTATAACCACCCATGAACCTCCAAGTAGCGGCCTTAATAGTTAGAATAGGGTTCCTTTAAAGGTTCCTTTAAGGGGGCTACTTTTAGAAAAGGGTTTGGGGGTATATGATACCATAATTAGTTATGTTCAGCAACCCCCAAAACCCTATTCTAAGTATTAAGGCCCCTACATTACCAAGGCAAGTTGCCATCACAGGGACGGAGCCCTTCAAAGCCGGAGCAGTTTGCCTTTGACTCAGGATGTTGGGAACTGGAATTGGCGCAGCACTGACCCTCAAAGCAGGCCAGGGGTGACCGGTTTAGGGTTTAGGGTTTAGGGTTTAGGGTTTAGGGTTTAGGGTTTAGATGGGTTGAGGGTTGACGGTTTCCAGATGCCTTCACGGTCGGAGACTCCCTTCCTACTCCTTCGTGCGGTGCGGAAGGCGTACTCGTCATGGCCATTGTTTACGTCGTGATCCTTCTGCCATACCTGGTCGCCACCTTAACAGCAACCGAAGCCAGGCCCCCTGACGCACTTATTTCCACGTGCCCAGCGTCTCTTGCCGCCAAGGTGTGCTGTCTGCCTGAGCAGGGGGCCCAAGAACCAAGTGCGTACTGCTGCTGTTCATAGATCATGCTTACGATTATGACTATCATGAATTACTTCATTGTTGGTATATCAATTTTGATTATGATTATTTCTTGTTGGTATATTATTACCATTGTTATTGTGATTGGGTTCGATGCCCAGTCATTGTGACAGGACGCTACCATCCACCAAGCGCCAACCGCTAAGCTGTGCGGCTGCTGCCCCGGGGTTGGGCCTGGGCAGCTCGGTCGGTGGACGGTGGATGTCGATGAACAGTGTCCGGGGTTTTCTGGCTTCATGACATGCATTTTGGAGCTGTCGGGGTTCAGGAATCGCACTTCTGTTTCGGATTCACCCCAAGCTGCGAAGCTGAGCATGAAGTCTGCGCGAAGGACACGCTTTCCGTTCAGGAGCTCGCTTCCCACACGGCCCTAAACCCCAGACCGCCAGACCTTAAACCCTAATCCTGAATTTCAATTTTGAGAGTAATAGGACTCGTAATAAAAATACTAGTGATAGTACAAGTACGAAAACTAATAATCAAAGTATCAACAATCAGACCGATGCCGAACGATAGAAGAGCTCCTTCCGGCCGGTACGGTTGATGATATAAATCCGGCATTACCTTCATGACCTTAGACCTATGGGAATTATGGTATATTCCTCATACCCTAAACCCCGAACCCGAGACCCTAAACCCTAAACCCGAAACCCTAAACCCTAGTAGGAAACGTGGAGCCCTGTCTCGAAGCCCCCGAAAGAGCGGCAGAGTTCTGAATTCTCGTTTGAGATCAGATCCCTTCAAAGGTCCATTAAGGGATCTACAGGGGTTACCTTGGAGAGGGGTCGACTGTGGGGCCTGGGTTTGGTTTTCGTGCTTTTTGTCGGGTTTCGAGGTTACTTGCTCCAAAGCAGGAACTTGTGTTTGTGTGGCGTGTGACATGATCGACCCTTCTGTTACCCTAAACCCTAAACCTAAACCCTAAACCCTAAACCCTAAACCCTATACCTTAACCCTAAACCCTAAACCTTAAACCCTAAACCCGAAACCCGAAACCCTAAACCCTAAACCCTAAACCCTAACCCTAAACCCTACACCTCTCTACCAACCTTAATGAATTCGCGGATTAAGGCCCAACCTTCAGACCAACCTTAATGAATTCGGGGACTACGGCCCAAAATTCGCGGATTAAGGCCCAAACTGACCTCGCGGATCAAGGCCCAAAATTCGCGGATTAAGGCCCAAACGGAATGCGCGGACAAAGGCCCAAAATTCGCGGATTAAGGCCCAAACGGAATTGGTGGACTAAGGCCCAAACATTCGCGGATTAAGGCCCAAACTGACCTCGCGGATTAAGGCCCAAAATTCGCGGATTAAGGCCCAAACTGACCTCGCGGATTAAGGCCCAAACTTCGCGGATTAAGGCCCAAACGGAATTCGCGGACTAAGGCCCAAAAATTCGCGGATTAAGGCCCAAACGGAATTCGCGGATTAAGGCCCAAACCGACCTCGCGGATTAAGGCCCAAAATTCGCGGATTGAGGCCCAAACTGACCAACCTTAATGGAATTCGCGGATCAAGGCCCAAACTGACCAACCTTAATGGAATTCGCGGATCAAGGCCCAAACTGACCAACCTTAATGGAATTCGCGGACAAGGCCATTTCGGACCAACCTTAATGGAATTCGTGGACAAGGCCATTTCGGATCAGGGTTTAAGGGTTCAGGGTTTAAGGGTTCAGGGTTTGCGGGTTCAGGGTTTAAGGGTTCAGGGTTTAAGAGTTCAGGGTTTCAAAGTTCAGGGTTTAAGGGTTCAGAGTTTAAGGGTTCAGGGTTTAGGGGTTCAGGGTTTAAGGTTTCAAGCTGCGAAAGAAGTGAAACTTTGTATTTCCTTGACGTTATGGGATTCTAAGGGTGGGTGGGTGTTATTTCTAAACTGTAAACACAACCCTACTTTGAAACTGCTCGATCCGGAGCTGCTGAACCCTAAACCCTAAACTTAAGCCATAAACCCTAACCCCTTAAAGAGCATCATAGCTCAGGGATCCCTTCAGGTCGCCGGTTGCAACAGGCTGAGTTCGCCTATGCCCTGAATCTTCCCCTAAAGCCTCTACCCTGACCCCTAAAGGGTTTAGGGTATAAGGTTTAGGTTTAGGGGTTGGGTTTAGGGTTTAGGGTCTAAATCCTGCACCCCAAACTCTACTCGAGAGAGCTGAGGTATCCTGGCGCGTCGGATCCCAAGATGCTTGCCCGTGGCATGCACATCGTGTAGCCCTCAGTCTATGCCTGGCTCTGAGGAAATGCGCTGTTTGTGCAGCTGTCAACCCTGGCCGCTTGGCTGCAGGGTCCCAGGATCATGACGGTGATGGTGAGAATGATGGCCATCATCAGCGTTCCACATTGCATTATGATTCTTTCCTGAAATATGGGAGTTTCCGAAAATAGGGGACCCTAATATAGTTCCCTAAATAGTAGCATCCCTATTATAAGGACCCCAAAACAGGGTACCCCCAATTTTCGGAAACTCCCATATGGCTCACTGCACAGTCGTGGAGCGATGTGTGCCAGGTCATCGGCAGCACTTTCATTGGCAACGGTTTCCAGCGGGTCAGCACAAGCTTTCTGCAGATGCTTGCCTGACGCAGAGAGCTTCTAAAAGATGACTGCTTGGGAAGAATTACTATAGGGGGCTAAAAAATAGTCTGTACTATTTGGGGCTTCCTATTCAAAACTATAGTAGGATGATGGGCCCCTAAACCCTATTCTAATTATCAAGGCCCCTGTATTATGCAGCGGCTCTTTCGCAAGAAGCATCATCTGGGATACTGAAGAGAAGCTCGTTGAAAAGCACGGCGCCGCAGCTGAGGACCTACGTGCACTGGCCGAAATCCTGCAACAACTTCGCCATAGCCATTGCTATGGCTTCCAGCGTGGCTTGGGCCGGAGTGGGCCTCTCTTTCACGACACGGATCGCGGGAGATGTGGGCACCCTAGGCGGGGCGTAGCTTGAACAAACCACCAATAGCATTGTAGATATTGTCTAGGAAAATGCCATGTATTTCGTATTCTGCAATGTATATGTTATATCTTTTACCTTCTTAACCATACATCACAAATTACATATCGCATAAACCCTAAGCTCCCGAAATCCCGAGGCTCTAGGGCCCTATAAGACCGACAAAAGCACCACCCGCAGGCTTGGCTCTCTTTGCGGGTGCTCTGTACATGCTCTGCTTCGCCTTCGTCACGGAGGCATGGCATGTGTATCTCCTGAACGCGGCAGCCCAGCTGCAGACAGGCAGGTCCCTGAAGCGTGACAGGGAAGCCTACAATGACGGGGACCCTAAACCCTACAAGCCCTACAGGGATCCGGTTTCTGATTGTTCAGACCCCTATATTATCCGACATCCAAAAGCCGCGGTCTGTCGTCTGTTGTGTAGCGTTTCCGGCTTTTTCGGATTTTCCGACAGGAGTACATCTAAATGACAAGAAGTGAAGGCCCAGGAGCTAAAGAGGATCTAATGTAGGGGCCTGAATAATTAGAATAGACATAGGGTTTTGCGGAGTTCCTTATCATATTTGTAGTATAGTGGGCCCCAAAACCCTATTCTAATCGTTAAGGCCCCTATAGTATGGCCTCTCAACCCCGAGATGCAAGCGCAACTCGAAATCCACGGCTCCGACTTATGATAAGCCCCGGTAGCTTTGCGGCCTAAGCAATCCTTCCAACATCCTTCAATTCAGGAATATACCTGAAACTATAGATCCCGAAGATGATATTTATCTACTAATGAAAAATCCCTAAATGTCGTGGATCCCTAATATGATACTATCTACCAGAGAGATTAGTATGAAGCTTTAGTAGGATCCTCAATATGACGGTATTCTTTACTATAATTCTCATACTGTTGATGGACAAAATCCTGCATTACCCATTATAAGGAATATACCATAGTTCCCATGGTTTAGAATCCTTAGGGACATGCAGGATTTTGCCCATCAACAGTTTGATCCTGTCTACTATAGAGATCCCTAGCTTCCTTAAACCCTAAACCCTGAACCCTAAATTCCTTAAGAAGGGCCCAGCCTCAGGTACTTTTGGGGCCCCAGGCCTTGGCGTTTCCTGCCACCTCTGCCATCAAGAGCCGATTGGTGGCGGAGAGCGAGCTCTTTGCCTGAGGGGACTCATAGGGCAGAAGCTGGAGAGGGTTTTTGGTGTCTTGGTTTAGGGTTTAGGCTTTCTGGGTTAGGGTTGAGGCTTGAGAGGGTTAAGGTTCACCATCCAGAACAAAAGTTGCCGAGCACTGCATATGAGAAGATTGCGATTGGGCGGTCAAAGTAGGGGCTTGAAGAGATGTGATATGATGTGAAGCCTTAGAGTACCTCAGAGTACCCTTACCTTACCCTCGTGGTGCACTCGCAGCACCTCCATGCATCGTACCCTCCTCGTACCCCGATAATACTCTCCGAAACCCTAAACCCTAAACCCTTACAAATGCCTCCAGAGAGTGCCCAGCAAGGCAAGGGCAGCTGCAGGGCGACTTGGCTTCACTTGTGAATCCATGCCCTAGGCCTGAAGTTAGAAGCCTCTTAGCTCTCGTTATTTGGGTGTTGAATAACAAGTATCATTCCTCGGGCAGTCTCAATAGTTATAGGTAGTTTAATACATACCAGAGAAGCCACTTCCAATTCTGAGGGCTTCATGTTAGCAGAAGATGGAAAGACGAAGACAAAGAAGCAGATGACGATGATGATGATGATGAAGATGATGATGATGATGATGAGTTGATGATGATGATGATGATGAATTGATGATTTTTGCTTTGCTGATCTTTTTCTGTAAGGGTTTCGGGTAGCGGGATGTTCTGGGTATGCAGTGTATCATTATGCTGCATGTTCTACCCTGAACTACCAAGACCCTTCCCCCCCAAAGCTTTCAGAACCTAACCCCCAAATCCGAATACTCCGAAGCCTTGACTCCCTAAGCCCTGAACCTTGGCCGTAAGCCTTGAGCCAGAAAGCCTGATCCCTAAAACCTAAGACTCTAAAGCCCCATGAGCCCGAAGAAGGCTTGAAACCCAATCTGCAAGCCTCAACATAGGCGTAAACTCCCAAACTCTGAAAACCCAAACCCAGATTCCTGAAAGCTTCAGCACTTCACTAGAGGCCCGAAACCCCTTTTTCACAAACGAGGTCTGAAAACCCGAAGCCCCAAAACCCTGGTTTAGGGTTCGGGGGTCAGGGTTTGGGGTTCAGGCATTAGACTTTCGCGCCCTAAGCCCTAAACGCTGAACCCACTGACACGCCGAAGCTTTTGAGGTGCCCTCACAACCGGAAAGAGCATTGCGGAGTCACTGGGGCCTTTGATCTTCAGCTTCCTCTTCCAGGAGGGAAAGAAGGGCTTTAGGGGTTATGGTTTAAGGATTACTACAAGGGACGATTACTGGGGCGACCGTAAGGGTTGTTATCTTCCAGGATAGAAGGGCGTGAAAAGGCCGGCTAGAGGTTCAGGATCGGGGTTTAGCACATATAGGGTGCAGGAGTGTAGGGACGGGTTAGTATCGGATTTGGAAATTTAGGGTTTAGGTTCTGGGAAATTAGGGAGGCAGGGTGTAGGAGTTTGATTTGGCATATAGGATTGAGGAGTTTAGGAAGCAGGCTTTAGGACTGTAGTGAGTTCGTTAGTTTCGGACATTGATTTCTAGAGTTTGGTTTTGGATATACGCTCTTCGAGTTTAGGAGTTTGGGATTTGAGTTGTGGCCTGGGCTTTCTAATTTTCGTGTCTAGGTATACATCTTGCGTAATTGCTCCGTATTGCTCTGCTGCAGCACCCATCAGCCATCAGCAAAATTTGGTGTGCGAGGCTTTCAGTGCTTCCGGAAATGCTCCCGGCCAAACAGATCAGCTCCATTCCAGGCACAGAGAGGGATCTCGCGGAATCACGGAGCTATTGGAGCATCACTCTGCTTATATATATATATACACATACATATATATATATATATATATATGTATATGTATATGTATATGTATATGTATATGTACACGCTTTCATATGCATTACAATCACATAGATTTCTTAGTTTATTTCTTTGTTTGTTACCCTGTTTGTACACAGCGACATAAGCAGACATACACGTGCGCTTGCACTCGAGCACTGCCGAACTCAACATATTTGCTGTAGTTTTCAGCGGTAGCTTTGAGCGGTAGCGGTAGCAGCAGCAGTAGTACTAGTACCAGTACTTATTCTTGTACCAGTATTAGTACTAGTACCACTACTGGACTACTTACATAGTAGTAGTAGTAGTAGTAGTAGTAGTAGTAGTAGTAGTAGTAGTAGTAGTAGTAGTAGTAGTAGTAGTAGTAGTAGTAGTAGTGGTGGTGGTGGTGGTGGTAGTTGTGGTAGTGGTGGTAGTGGTAGTGGTAGTGGTAGTGGTAATGGTAGTGGTAGTGGTAGTGGTAGTGGTAGTGGTAGTGGTAGTAGTAGTAGTAGTAGTAGTAGTAGTAGTAGTAGTAGTAGTAGTAGTAGTAGTAGTAGTGGTAGTTGTTGTAGTAGTAGTAGTAGCAGTAGTAGCAGTAGTAGCAGTAGTAGCAGTAGTAGCGGTACTTGTAGTAGTAGTAGTAGTCGTCGTCGTCGTCGTCGTCGTCGTAATAATCGTCGTCGTCGTCGTAGTAGTAGTAGTAGTAGTAGTAGTAGTGGTAGCAGTAGTTGTCGTTGTCGTAGCAGTAGCAGCAGCAGTAGTCGTAGTAACTAGTCGTATTCGTATTCGTATTCGTATTCGTAGTAGTAGTAGTAGTAGTAGTAGTAGTAGTAGTAGTAGTAGTAGTAGTAGTAGTAGTAGTAGTAGTAGTAATAGTAGTAGTAGTAGTCGTCGTCGTAGTAGTAGTAGTAGTCGTCGTCGTAGTAGCAGCAGCAGTCGTTGTCGTAGTAGTCGTAGTAGTCGTATTAGTCGTAGGAGTCGTAGTCGTAGTCGTCGTAGTCGTCGTAGTCGTCGTAGTAGTCGTAGTAGTCGTAGTAGTGGCCTTAGCAGCAGCAGTACCAGGAAGATTAGTAGTACTAGCAGTACCAGTAGTCGCAGTCGTGCAGCAGCAAAAGCAGTTGAAGTAGGAGGAGGAGGAGGAACAGCAGCCTGAATAACAAAAGTAGTATTGTTGGTGACAGTCATAGCTAGAACGATGAATGTAACAGAAGTAGGAGTAGTGCAAACAGGATTTGTGGATGCCAAACTGTTTATCCGCAGCCTCAGGTGAAGGTTGTTTGCTTTCGATACGGGTCAGTTGGAAGGGACAGCCATGTTGCGTGTCTGGCTGTCTTCTGGAGCCGAGTTGGCTGCTGTCCCGGTGGATGAAGTGCCTGACGTGAAGAGCCTGAAAATGCGCCTTTGCCCCGTCTGTGGGACGAGCCGCTTCAGGCAGCGACTCCTGCATGCCGGCTCGGACTTGCCTGATATCTTTCGGATCGACCACCCAATGGACTTCAACCTTGTGCTCCTGCCTTTTGCCGAATCCACACAAGAGCAGATGGATGAGTCTGGGTTCTTGTTAAGGAATTTAAGTTGAGTTGCCATAAGAGGGATCTATAGCAAATAAGATGGTTCATCATTAGTGTAACTTAAACTTACATCCCTTAACAAGAACCCAGGAGTTGGCCGAGGCAGCTCGCGGTGGCCGCCAGGCTGACGTCGAGGGGATGCTTCAGCGCCCACAGGATCCCAAGCAGGGTTTAGGGTTTAGGGGCCCTAAACCCGAAACTGGCCCAAAACTCTGAAACCCGGAACCCTTCAGCGCCCACAGGATCCCAATCGGCTTGGGGTCGTCGACGCCGTAGAGTTGGAAGCACCTCTGGTCTTGGCAACACTGGAAGGCCACATGGAGGTGGTCTCCCTCTTGTTGGAGGCCAAAGCCAATCCGAACTTCTACGAAGATGTTGATGGATTGCGGGGTCCATCTCTCAACGTTGCTTGCAGTGGACGGTCCGCAGATATCGTTCACTTGTTGCTCGAAGCAGGGGCAGACACGAATCACGTGTGCACAATCTTTGGAACCCCAGGGGAGACAGCCCTAGGCTGCGCTTGTGAAAGCGGACATCTCGAAGCAATTCGCGCTCTACTGGATGCCGGGGCTGATAAGAACTTGGCCCATAACGGAGGCCCTCCCCTCTGCATCGCAACTGAATTTGACCACCTCCAAGCCGTTCGTTACTTGCTCCACTGCGGGGCTCTCCAAGATTTACCTGATGAATGTGGCTTGACTTCACTTCTCTGGGCATCTTCCAAGGGGCACATGGAGATAGCTACTTTACTTATAGATTTCGGGGCGGCGAAGAATGCCGCGAACCCCATCGACATTACTGCCCTAGTCTGCGCTTCGTGCCGTGGCCATGTTGAAATTGTCCGCTTGTTGCTTCGTCATAGTTGGGTAACATTTTGTTCCATATGGGTACTTAAACCCAATAAGGATTAAAACTGCACATTTCTAATCCTATCCCAACCATGAACCATAGGTTGCTGGCAGCGGATCCGGGCCGTGAGTTCGTTGGAAATGTAGGAGAGTTGGGGACTGCGCTCATAGCCGCTTCGAACCAGGGAAATGTGCAGACTGTACACCTCTTATTGGAGGCCCAGGCTGATGAAGAGCTGCTATGCAAGCTCGTTCCAAGTGCCCTTTTTTGTGCCACATGTTGGGGTTATGAAAGGACCGTTCGTGTGCTGTTGGATTTTCTGGCTGACAGGGGCTGGGCCTGCGACTGCGGCTTAGCACTGACTTGTGCGGTCGACAACGGACAGACTGAAATTGCGCGCCTGCTGCAGCAGGCTCAGCGAGCTACTGGGAGGTGGGCTCCGTTAGCCGACGGAACAGCCGTATCGCTCATGAACTCAGCCAGACGTGGCGACGGACGGATGATTGAGATGCTGCTGGAGGCAGGAGCCAGTGAAAATCTCGCAGACCACGCCCGCTTGACAATTCTGGCGAGTGCATCCCACACAGGCGACATAGAAATCATGAGTCTGCTGCTACAGACGCTGGGCGATACGGGCTTAGCTGGCAGCGTCAGCCCACCAGCGTTGGCCTTTGTTTGCGCTGTTCACTCTGGCCACTTTCAATCTGCAAATATCTTATTTCACCATGTGGCTTTCGACAAGAACTTTCCCGCCGAAGACGACATCAGTAACTTGATGGGGTTGGTTGGAGGCAGACTTTGAGCAAGACCCCACTCAAGCACAGAAAATGCTTCTGAGAGAGTGCTCGCAACCTGCGTGCTTGCCACCCGTAAAGGATCCCTTAAAGGAACCCTCATAGATCCCTATTATGGTAACTTAAACCTTACACCCTGAACCTTTAAAGAATCCCTTAAAGGCCTGGGGACGGCTTTTCTCAGGTATTCACAGAACGACTAATGCTACGATTGGGTGTGCTACGGGTCATACTATTTTGGGGGTTCCTGTTTTATATTTATCGTATAGTGGCCCCGCTTCCCGACAGGCTTCCAATCTTGGTGGCCTTTGTTCTGTCGCTGCTCCTTGGAGACATTGAAGTTCTTTCCTGCTGTAGCCCTTAAACGCCAAATCCATAAACGCAAGGAACCCTGCTCCTAAACCCTACACACGAAACCCTCCGCCTTATTTTGAATCCTTTTGCCGGGTGGGCGTCCTCAGAATTTCGGTGCTGGACGCGGGTGTCAACACTGTCAGGGATCGAAGATTTCGTTTTGGTGGGGCGGCAGAGGTTTACATAGGGTTTAGCGTGAATTTTGCGATTTAGGGTTTAGGGTAGATCGTGTTGCTTCGGGCTCGTTATCAGATTTTGTTTTTTTAAATAATGTCGTGTTATTAAGCGCTATAAGGTCCCCATATTACTAAACAGGTGCCGTTTTCGAGGTCATTGCTCGGAGCACTGGGGATTGTGGTCTGTGACGGTCCTTTGCCCCTCGAGGCCTTGAGTCGCGAGTCGTTCTTGCCGCTGTTTCGTTCTTGATTCGGTTTGGGGTTTAGGGTTTCGTTCTTGATTCGTTTCGAACCCTGCAATTGCTCAAACCTCACAAGCGAGGTTGTGCGTGATTTTGCCTTCTCACCTCACCTTCCGGCCTGCATCCCACTGACAAATAACTGTCATAGGTTTTCACCTAAAAGCCGATCCCTTACACGCCAGAGCGAAGCCCAAAGCCGTTGATGGTAGCAGAGGGCCTGAGTAATTACCAATACTGTGCCTCTGACTGCTCAAAGTTATACACCCCCGAGCCGAGGGGCTTGAGCTACCGAGGCGTTTATCATGTAACAGACTCTTGCGGAGTGGCGGAGTGCTTGAAAGTGATAAACATGTAAAATAAAGTTGTTCAGTGTGGAGGATTCCCCAAGGCTCACTTGTGTCAGGAGTCTGGGGGCAAGTGGGGTTTGGGGCATGGGTCGACTTCGTTGTTCAAGCTAGTGGGTCGAACTATCGGCAGTAGTGCGCGATGCCCCAAACCCCCTATTCCAACCCTAAACCCCTAAACCACTGAACTGCTAAATCCTAAAGACCCTTAATCCCTAAAGCCCGCAAACCTAAACCCTAAACCGTAAACCCCAAACGCTAAAGACCCTTAATCCCTAAAGCCCAAGACCCTAGGCCCAATGAAGGCTCCAAGAGTTCCCCTAAACCCTAACCCCCATCCTAACCCTACTAAACCCCTAAACCCCTAGGCCTAAACTCCATGAAGGCCCCTAGAGCCCTATAATTATGACCCATATTAGGGGACTTATAACTCTATTTATAACTACCCATGAACCCTAAACCCTATACCCTTATAGAATCCCTATAGATCCCTTTAAAGCGACCGCCATAGATCCCCTTAAAGGAACCTCCAAGTAGGGGCCGTAGAGCCTCAGGCCATTGCTTTGTGTTGTCGTGGCTCTCCCACAGAGGTTGGCCAGCAGCTCGCTTCGCAAGTAGTAGTAGTAGTAGTAGTAGTAGTAGTAGTAGTAGTAGTAGTAGTAGTAGTAGTAGTAGTAGTAGTAGTAGTAGTAGCCCAGTAGATCTCTGGAGGGTCATAGGGGTTTGGGCTTTAAGGGTTTAGGGGTTTAGGGCTTTAGGGGTTTAGGGCTTCAGGGCTTTGGGGTTTAGGGTTTGGAGGTTTTAGGGCTTCAGGGCTTTAGGGTTTAGGGGTTTAGGGCTTTAGGGCTTAGGGGTTTAGGCTTTAGGCCTTAAGGGCTTCAGGGCTTAGGCCTTAAGGGCTTCAGGGTTTAGGGGTTTAGGCATCTCGGAGGGCCTTTCTTCTTGTGGTTGCGGTGACTCCTTGGTGCTGTTCTTGAGGAGGTGCTTGAACATACCTTTTGGCTGTTCAGAGGCGGGGCTCGGGGTACGGGTATTTCAGGGGTTTATGCCCCCCCTGCCCCGCCAAAGCCTAGGTCCCGACATCAAGTAGAGGGTGTTATGGTTAGCTCCGAGTTAGCCCGAGCAGCTTTTTTCTACTGCTCCTACCATCTCCTGCTCCTGCTCCTGGTATTGCTGCTCCTGCTCCTGCTACTTCTGCTTCTATTGCTGCTTGTACTGCTACTAGTTCAGCTGCTGCTATTAATACTGCCACTGCCACTGCCACTGCCACTGCCACTGCTACTGCTGCTGCTACTACTACTACTCTTGCTACTATACTGGCACCACGACTTCTACTGCTGCTGCGGCTGCTGTAGCTACCCTGCACTGCTACCGCTTAAAGCTACTGCTCCTGCTGCTGGTGCTGCTACAGCTCCTGCTCCCTTTCCCTTACTACTACTAACCACTACCACTACCACTACCACTACCACTACCACTACCACTACCACTACCACTACCACTACCACTACCACTACCACTACCACTACCACTACCACTACCACTACCACTACCACTACCACTCCCACTACCACTACCACTACCACTACCACTACCACTACCACTACCACTACCACTACCACTACCACTACCACTACCACTACCACTACCACTACCACTACCACTACCACTACGACTACGACTACGACTACGACTACGACTACGACTACGACGACGACTACGACTACGACGACGACCACGACTACTACTACTACTACTACTACTACTACTACTACTACTACTACTACTACTACTACTAACCACTACGTCATGGCTCCTGTATTTCCACCAACCCTATGAGCTATCGTGGCATGTGGAGCACGAAGCGTGATGTCGAGTCCGAGTATGCCAAGGCTACATTATCCAAAAGCAGGCGGCTGAACAGAGCGCCATCCTGGAGTTGGAGAATCTGGAGGTGCAACGGCACAGCCTTTCCTGCAGACTTGGAGGTTCAGAGTTTAACATAGGGGCCTTGATAATTCCCAATACTATTTTGGGGGTTCCTCAGTTTTGCTAGAGTATAATGGGCCCCAAAACCCCATTCTAATTATTAAGGCCCCCAAATTATATGTCTCAAGGCTTTTGGTTTGGGTCGAAAACATCGTTTCATGCAGCTCTGGCGGAGGCCGAGGACGTCAGCTTGCTGGACAAGTCGCAAAGGCTCAGCACTGTTTTGCTTCGGGGTTTACGGCTACCACAGGACCTCAACAATAATTACCGATACTATTTTGGGGGGTCTTTATTATAGTTGTAGTAGAATCGGCCCCAAAACACCATTCTAACTACTACGGCCCCTAAAGTAGTGTTTGGCGAAGCTTTTGCAGACTGGCTTTCCCACTGCCTCTTCTTGTGGCCTGCAGGGAGAGGCTGCTGTGAAGAGTGGGACATGGCAATGCTGCTTGGCTTCCAGGAAAGACTACTGGTGGTGTCGCGTGGAGCCAGAGCTTCGTGAAGGGTTGAGACCTGTAAAGGTGCCTTCGGTTAGTCTGGAGATCCGTTGAGATACCTTTAAAAGGGTTATAGTAAGAATACAAATGGTAGTACTGGTAACACTAACTAGTACAAGTTCTGATGATTATGACTATTATGATTTTTGTTAGTCGCACCTGCGAGCGAGGCACCACCTCCCCAGTCTTGGCAGAATCTCTCCGATCGCTTTCAGCATGAAAAGCTCGTTTGCAGGGCTCTGGGCGTTGCTTCGTACCCTAAGCGCTTGTATGTTTGTAGGCTAAGTGTGAATACCATCCTTTCGTGATCGTTGTCGGAGTAGTAGCAGCAGCAGTGGCAGAGGTAGTGTGGGGCATAGTAGTACGAGTACCCGCACGACGAAGCCATCGCCAACTCGTGCTATTTCTCCCAGCAGCAACGAACAACAACAACCATGTCAACGACCACTGCTAGTCCTCCTCCTCCTCCTCCTCATCCTCCTCATTCTTCTATATACTCCAACTCCGACTCCAACTCCTGTTGCTACTGCTGCTGCTACTCCTGGCCCACCTCCAACTCCTACTGCTAATTACTGCCGCTGCTGCCACTGCTGCTGCCGCCACTACCACTGCCGCGACGACGACTTCTTTTTACTGCCGCCGCTCCTGCTTTTCTTGTTTTTTCAGGGGAGGCAAGTCAAAGTTGTTCGCGTCAATCAGAGTGATGACGACTTATAGGCATAAGCAACGACCACAGTCATGCTGTTCGTACTCGTCCCAAGTAGTGTCACAGTGATGCAGTGATAAGGTTAATGGATTCAAACTGGTGTTGGCCACGATGGTGCTCTGGATTGGCATGTCAAGGGATCATCATGACGATACCTGGTTCTTGCGATCCGTATCGCACATGCTTGTGATGACTGTCCTGCGACCAGTCGACGAGTCTTCCAAGATCATGGCTTTTTGCATCATAGCCGGAGCAAGTCTACAAGTACTAGGTCAGCAAGTCTGTCATAGCACGTCAAAATTTTCGCGGAAAGCGGCGGGACAGCTTATTAGATGTCCTCCTGAATAGTTGCTTAAGGTCCCCACAGTTTCCAATTTCTCTGATAGTCTGTCCAGCTATGCAGGGAAGCACCTTTCTGCAGGGGGCTGGTTCTCAGGCATCAGTACTGACCGAAACAGGACCACCAATGCTCTTGCCCAACCCAAAACCCCAGGCCACAAGCCAGAACCCCTAAACCCTAAGCCCGAAACCCTAAACCCTCTAATCCCAAATCCACCCTTTGAGCGGCTCGTGGCGCAAAGCGCGCCATGGCAGCCGGCGGTTCGAAACGAGCTGCGCCCGCGAGTGCGCCAGGCGTCTCAGCGGCGCTTAAATGCTTTTGAAGTTTTTTTTTGCATATCTTTTGTTTTAGGTGTTCAGGGTTTAGAGCTTAAGGGTGTGGGGTTGAAGGTGTTTAGTTCGGGTATAGTCCGATTTAGAGTCGGGGCTTTAGGGTTTTTGGGGCTCAGTGTTCAGGGCTACAGGGTATGGTTTTAGCATAAGTTTGGGTATAGATTCTGCCCTGAACCGCCTTAACCCCAAGACCCTAAAACCTAAATGCTTTTCATATCGTCACTCCTTGCCTCGCCGAGGTTTCGAGTTTATCGGAGAGCTTGTGGACCCCAAGAGGGCAAGCGACTCTGACCACAATGCTCTGCTTTGTCGATTGGAACAGCCAGGCGAGCTAAGGTGGGGTTGAAGACCCCTAGCATCCTAAATATATTAGCAATGAAAAGATTGGGTGAGACGGTTTAGGGTTTAGGGTTGGATGAGAGAGCAGGAACTTGTTCAACCAAGCTTTCTACGAGAAATCAAAAGCCAAAGCTCGTCTAACGCACTGCTGCAGACAGCTGTGGTGCACACCCGCTCGCAGTCCAGTCCGCATCTACGAAGCCTGTAGAAGTCTTCAAAAAACCCCTGACGTGGAGGCGGCAGCCTTGTTTTGGTGTCGTGGAACATACTGTGCAAGCCCGGCGCTCAGAGAGTGTTTCAGAGGTCAAGAGGGTCAACCAGGCTTTGCAAGGGAAGACGCCAACATTTCCGCACTCCGCGACTTGTGAGACTAAAAGCACCGGCTGCTCCTGAACCCAAAGTGTGCCGAAGCATGGTAGAGGATCGAGCGGGCCTATCATGTGTTTGAACCTGATGGTGTGAACAGAGACATCAACCGACCACCCAGTGATGCCGCAGATGTGTAGCTGTGTAGCTTGTTTATGTAGACTTATCTATGTCTCCGCGCATGTGCCTATGCATGTACATGTGAGCGTCTGGGTATATCAAGGTGTATGGTTGGTTCTACAGTCTGCTTACGAGAAGAGGCACTCGCACCGAAACTAGAATCAACCAGCACAAGTAGAAACATGCTTGGAGCAGGCATGGCAGTCGTCCGGCGAAGGGGGAAAAGCGCAAGCAAGTGAGTACGCCAGTCAGTTAGTCAGTCGGCCAGTCAGTATGTGTAATCAAGCAAGCAGGCAAGTCGGCAAGAAAGTAGCTGAGTTATTCGGTCCGTTAGCAGGTAAGTAAACACGTCGGTGAGTGAGTAAGTGAGTAAGCAAGTAAGCAAACAAGTCACTGAGTAACGGAGTGAGTGAGTAAGCTTGGTGAGGTCGTGCCTATAGGTGAGTGCTGAAGCAAGAATCTGAAAGCGAAAGCATCTTGCTCTACTTACTTCATCGTACCTGATCCGCTCCTATCGTTCTTTGTGTGTCCATCCATCTACCGGTGGATCCACTTGTCTATTACCGACTCACATAGCGACCTGCATATCGACGTGCGCACTTCCTGTTCGCTTGCCCGGCGCAGGTTCGGATTCAATGAACGCTGGGGGTTTCCCTACGATGGATTCAATCGGCGGTCTGAGTCCGAGGCATGGCAGACATTGTTCGTTGTGGCTGATGCTGGTGCGAGGGTTTGTTGTAGCATTGTGATGATGATGATGACGATGATGATACTTCTGATGACAGTTATGATGATGATGGTGATGATGATGATTATGACTAATACGATGGCGACCATGTTCAGCATCTCCGCATTGATGTCGTCCCATGCTGAGCATCCCGATCATCATCATCATCATCTTCATCATCATCATCATCATGGTCATCATCCTCATCGCCATGACCAGAACGGTCAGGGAGGTTGCCATTGCTTCATGAATGGCTCAACGACCGGGGAGACAGCGGCGATGGCGACACGGCCACGATGTCACTGATGAGCGAGGACGCGCAACTACCATGACGAACGGAGGGACAGGAGGAGGATACGACGGCAGCAGCACCACCATCAGCAGGACGACGATGATGATGGATCCGCCCAGTAACCTACCACACCCTTTCAGGTCCTGTCAGTGGGACCATCTTGTCAGTTTAAAGGGAACTCCAGAAAGTTGGAATATGGATTAATGGTAGGATCCCCTATAATTTACCTTAAAGGGGTTACGATAATGATATTCCAACTTTCTGGCTTCAACTGTAAGATTCCCCAACAGCAGCCCTGGGCTGGTTTGTGATGCCAAAGCTTAAACTTAAGCTTGGCAAACCTCCTGGATTCTCCAGAGCAGTCTTGTGCCACACTCCTGGTCCAGAGATACCGGTGGGTTCAGTAACTTGACTCTTACAGGATTACAGTTTGCCTTCGACGGCTTGAGAGAGTTGACAGTATCTGAACGATCCGAGATCTTCTCCAGGCTGCCTATTTGGAGCGGCTAGCGCGCATCTCCGACAACGTCAAAGCGTTTTCCAGGGCCCATGAGCCCGACGTGATCTTGATTCAGGTGCGGAATCAGGTTTACCTTATCATCAGATACTAGAAATGACATTGAATTGTCAGGTTTGTGCAACTGCAGAAACTTGAGAGTCAGTGGAGGGGGGGGGGGTTAGTGCAATGCCAGCTTAATGTGTCCAGGCTGACCCGGAAGCAATTCCCAAATTTTAAGTAAGTATACTGCTGCCACTAGTGCTGTTGTCTGAACTTGGGGTGACAAGGAGAACGCCAATGTGTGGCGGAACGAGTTTGGACACGAAGCCTTGCCACAAATGCTGGCATCACTGCAAGAGCAGGACTATCTTATCTTTCAGGTCGGGGGTTAAAAAACAACCCGGGCACTTAATGTTCCTTGCTATAAGGACCCATGAAGATGACTTGAAGATGATAGGGTAGGCGTAAGAAGCCCCCTCCAATCTCATTTTGAGCGCAGAGTCCTCCCCGCTGCTTTTGCAGAGTCAAAAGCGTGCTGGCCACGCTCGAACCCTAAACCCAAGAGACCTAGACCATAACCCTACACCCTGAACCCAGGAGGGAGAGTTTGTTACTGTCGTGCGGGATCGCAGCAGGGAAGCATTTCCCATAGCTCTTCCACGTCTTTCGCGAATGAAGAGTGCCTTGGAAGCACGCTTTGCTAAACGTCCTCTGCTAACGGTTCAGATTGTAGGGTAGATGGCATTCAGATGCGTTGGGCTACTTTGGGTATCAGTCGTGCAGACGCCTGGTCCAGGGAGTAGATAGAGACAGAGCAAAACTCCTTTTCGTCTGCAGAGAAGAGGCAAAGTTCACGCAGTACGGGTTCCTGCGCTGAATGCCGTGATCCTGAACCTTAGGGGCACTTAGAAATACTTTCTTCATTTTTGTAATTATAATCCCTAAGGAACAGCCAAAATTATAATGTTTGCTAGGGTTCTAAGTTCAGTATAGGAACGTGCACCTGACCTTCGATGGCTATGACACCAGGGAGTCGAAGCCCGGGGCCCCGGTTCGATCCACTGTGACGCCGAGGTCAAGATTCTACTGTAGACCACCGAAGCGGACCGAAACCTACCTCTGCGGAGATTTTGTAAGTTTGTAGGTTGTTACTATACACCTTAATGTAAAATTTACAAAATGGTGACCCTGGGAGTGCGCTTTTTGCGTGCCCGGACTCCCTACAACAATACAGGTACGGGTCAGAGAAATTTCGGGTTCCCGGTGGGCCCAGTGATTGGAGCCACCCTCAGAGTAAACCCTAAACCTATAGCAGTGAGGCAGACGAGGAAGGATTTGGAAGGCATCGTCGCGTTCTGCAAGGAGCCTCGGCTCAAAATCTCTCAGGCTGCAGCTTACACTTATACACTTTTATGTATATTATCAAGTAGGCCTATATATATATATACATATATATATATATATAGATACATATATATATATATGTATGTATGTATGTATGTATGTATGTATGTATGTATGAATGAATGTATATATATATATACAGTTTTGCTGCCCAAGGAGCAGTACCGTGGCACTTCGATTATCCTTGCTGGCGATACAAACCGAGTACCTCAGGAAGATCGCCTGGACGGAGCTGCGGAGGCGGGCGGTAAAACCTAGGGTTGATGATATAAATCCTAGGGTTCCTGTAAACACCAACCGCCACGACCGCCGCCGCCGGCCGCCACCGCCACCGCCCCCGCCGCCAGCGCCACGCCACCGCCATCATCATGTCAATCGCCATCCACATCGTCCTCATCGTTTCATCGTTTTCCTGCCTCTCGGGTTCGTAGCTCGCATAAGCCTAAGTAGCAACAAATTTGCCATTTTGCTCGTTACCATCGTCGTCAAGGTCATCGAGCAGCTCATTGATGGGCTTGGCATCCTCTACATGCCGCCGGGTCCGACGAACGTGCGGTACAATTGATCCTCTGGCTGCAGCTTAGTCCACAAAGTGTTGAAGTCAACGCATCTGCCTTTGTGCTGCGACACTGTTTGTCCAGTTGTTAAACTTTGGTGCTCTAGGTGTTTGAAGAGGCTGGTGAAGCCTAAACCCCTAAACTCTAAACCCCTAACCCCTAAACCCCTAAACCCTAAACCCCTCAACCCCTGAACCCTGTACCTGGAAGTGGCCAGGCGACAAGGACACGACCGAGTACACATATGCGGATTTTGTCGCTGACCTCACCGTTCGGAGCTGACTGGCCTCCGCGAATCTTTGCAGATTCTACTACCAGCCTCATGGGTATAGTTAATAAGAGGAGTTATAAATTAGGGTAACTCTAATTATCACTCATATCAGGGGACTTGTAACTCCACTTAGTTAGAACTACCCATGAACCTCCAAGTAGCAAGCACACATGGACAGGGACATCGCAAGCAAGAGGTCGTGAACGTGCAGGATGGCCGGTGGTCTAGCATTCGTGCGAAGACAGGAGTGTCAAACTCGCGACCCTGCGAAAAAATGGGTTCTCAGACAATGAAGCAAGTGGACGGAAGCCTTGTTGTAGTCAAGATGCTTGCAGAATACTGCATTCTTGGTTCATAGCTATGTCTTGATTACATGCTATCCCTCTTTGTCCGTCCTTCTCTAGTTCTTTCTCAGCTTTTGGCATAGAGACGCTGCCACTCGCGGCAAGAAACAGGGCATGCAGCAGTTTACAGTACTCGTTCCCAGAATGCAGCAGCCATTCCAGCCCCCAAGCACCATAAACCACACACCGAGAAATCCCTAAACCCTAAAGCCCTAAACCCTAAATTCAACCCTGAGCGCAGTGGGCGAACATCCGTTCCAATGAGGGCAGTGCCATGGCAACTGTGTCTACGCCGCCACGGGCTGCGAATGCAAACCCAAGAGAGATGCCGCACAGCAGCAGTTTTGCCAGTACCTGTGAGATCACCATCAGTATCCCCATCACCGTCATCATTGAGTTTCTGCCACTACCATCACACCACTGTCGAGACGGCCTTCTGTGCGATGACGATCCGAGAACTCGGACGCAATTGCTGGCGCAAATACCCAGGACGCCGCGGAGGAGGTGGAGGAGGAGGCGTAGGAGCAGGAGCAGGAGCAGCAGGAGCAGCAGGAGGAGCAGGAGCAGGAGCAGGAGCAACAGCTCGAGCAGGAGCAGGAGGAGGGTTGCTACCGTGTTTTATGGCGAACAGACATGAACAATAGCATATCCAGAAGCCTTGCGTTCGTCAGCAATGTAAGGAGAAGCTGTCATCGTTTTTGCCGGCGAGATGCTGTTGTTACAACCTGTTGCCGTTTGAGTTGTCTGCGTGTTCTTCGCTTTCTTTAGCGGAAGTTTCTTCGTAGTTACCTACATACTATCGATCAGTCCGCATCTTCCAAGCCCTGTCCCAGCCAGTTTCAAGACACCTAACCCGTTAGAAAGCTCCATCAGGCTGACGTTGGCTGCGGCTCCATGCCCTGCGATGGCCGCCCCAGCTGGGCCCCAGTTTCCCGTGGAGCCGGCCCCCTTCAAAGTTCAAGGGCCCGTGATCTCCCAGCCTTCCGCGACACCATTTCAGGCGCAGCCGATGCCCCGGGTCTTGGCAACCCAGTGCACCCAAGTGCCAACATTTTGTGGAGCTCCACAACCACACATCCAGGCAACGTCGCCTGTGCCGGCAGCCCTGCAATCGCCTCAGCTCTGCCCAACACCGGTAATGGCTTACCGACCTATCTTACCTTCAGCCGTGACCTCCACAGCAGGGCCTTGGGCATCCGCTGCCCTGCCGGCCCAGATACCCCGGCAAGTTCCTGCTCCGAGCTCCACGGATCTGCCGGTGTCGAAGGTAGCTCCCTCCCTCTCAGCCCTGGCTTCCCCACCGGAGCCGGGACCCCAGGCTTCATATAGGGGCCTCAATAATCAGAATTGGGTTGTGGAGCCCATTATACCATAGAATTTTAATAAGGTTCCCCTAACATGGTATATACCTATAGTCTCCATTGTAGTTCCTTTTTTGGTTAACTAGGATCCTATGATAGAGATTTTGGTTAACCAAAAAAAGGAACTACAATGGAGACTATAGGTACCACATAATTTTAATAAGGTTCCCCTAACATGGCAGATATTATAGGTAATTATTTGGGCCCCTTGCTCTGGCCCTGAAGTGAGAAGGCCTCTTGCCTCAGGTCCTGCGCGGTGCAGGCCTGTGGCTCCTTCAAGATCGTGCCGCGAGCGGGTCGATCGGCAGGCTTGTCCTTGCTATATATATATATATATATATATATATATATATATATACACACACTTATAATTGCATAATTATGTACATATATATATATAAGTATTCTATCTACATATATATATATGTACATATATATATTTACACATATATATATATACACATGTTTTTTGCAACAAGTCGGCTTCTTTCTCCGTCTCGCATCTTGGCAGTTGCTGCGCCGATGTCTCCTGTGCCAGAGGACCGTGCTACAGGGGGCGCCGTGTCTAGTATAGGGGCAGGCCTTGACAATTAGAATAGGGTTCCGGGGCCCAAAATAACTGTAGATGGATAATATGGAACCCCAGAAAATAGTGTTGGTACTTATTTAGGCCCCCTATATTACGTGTAAATCGTCGTGTTCTGGAAGGTTGAGCTGTGCCCGAACCTTACCATCAACACATGCTGGAGCCATAGAGCGGACAGAGGATCGTGAGACTGCAGTTGCAGCGCTCAGCATGCTAGGATTTGGCAATAGGACTTCGTTGCAGTATAGAGTATACAGGATCTACGTATAGAGATCCTTGCCAGGTCCGATTTGGACTGCTCTTTCCCCACCCACCCACCCCCACCCACCCACCCACCCCCACCCACCCCACCCCACCCCACCCCACCCCTGGCAGGACGGAGAGGCAGAAGGACCACGATTGCTGGATGCACCTAAGCCTGAAGAGCAGGCTCCTGCCACCTGGCAGGTTCAGGGTTTAGGGGTTTAGGGGTTTACGGGTTTAGGGGTTTAGGCTTTAGGGTTTCACCGGGCACAGCATGGACTGTGGGGATGCAACTTCGCAGCTTGCTGCTGAGATTCGTGCTGCAGCTACTGCTGCTGCTACTGCTGCTGCTTTCTGCCACTGCTGCACCATTATGAATTATGCATCGCTAAACCCTAAACCCTAAAGCCTAAACCGTTATATGGTGCGCATAGTCCTAAAGCCTACACGCTCAGCCACGTCACAGGCGGTGCTGGGACGAGGGCCTGCCGTGGCCTTGGCAACCGACTCTTTCGCTTCGCAGGCGCCGGCCGGGTCGCTTCGCGACTTTGTGGGGGTTTAGGGTTTAGGGGTTAGGGTTTAAGGGTTTAGGGTTTAGGGGTTAGGATTTAGGGGTTAGGGTTTAGGGGATCGCGGGGCGGATTTGGTGATTTCCGGGGTGAGGAACGAGGGGTGTGGGTTTTGATTGAAGCACATGAAAGGAGTTGTCTTGTGCCACTTCCTTCCAAAATTATTCGCAGTGTGGTCTTTGTCGGAGTCAATCTGCCCAATACCTCCCATGCTGACACTTTGAAAACTTCTACCTGCAAACTCATCGCAAAGTCCAGGGTCTGGCATCAGTTCCGGGCAGCCAGCTTGCAGAATAGATTTGCTGCTGATCCTTCCCGAACAGGCCGACTCTGTGAGAAGCGCCGGAGTCCCTTTGATGCCAGCTTTCTCCGCAGCGGTGCCGGTTGCCACACCACAGGCGGGTTTCAAAACACTGCTGCCATACTCGACATGAGAACAAGGAGATGTCTGTATGTTCACCCACAAACTTGGATTCACAAAAGATCAAGACGATGACATCATTGAATAGAAGAACATGCCGGCAGAGTTCCGATTGTCTCTGTACGTAAGCTGTTGGCGAGGCACGCCCTGCAGCTGTCTGTCCCGCGTCTCCGTGGACTCTATCGCAGGCTCCAACCGCTCTTGGGTCAGGAAGGGATGATGACGGTGGTGGTGATGACTGTGTTGTCGACTCTAGCGACCAGCAGTGCTACCACTGATCGCTGTACTTCGAGCTACGGTGAACCAATACCGCCACTCCAGTTTTTCCCAGCCTGACAAGCGAAGGAGGTGTTTTCCTTCTCTCTTTTTCCGACGGTCATTTTCCCTAAACCCTAAACCCTAAACCCTTAACCCTAAACCCTAAACCCTAAACCCTAGGGTTCAGGGTTTAGGGTTTAGGGTTTAGGCGCCCTAAACATTGAATCCGAATCCTGAAACCATTTCGAAGGCCGAGCTGCAGATGAGTCCAAAAGAGCCACTGCCGGCGCCTTGCATGGCGCCCTTCTCAACATCACCCGTCTTCCCGCAGCCGCAGGCCTGCGTGTCTCATATTTTTTAGCAAAGTTCGTCCGCAAATCCTCAAAATGCGCCCCCTGAAACTTCGAGCTTAAGCCCTGAGCCCCCAACGCGACTGCTGGAGCAGATCTCAGATTCGAAAACTTCTGCAAAGGAGCCTTTCGAACGCTGGGAGCTATCCGTAAGTCCCTGACCCTAAAGAAGAAACCCAACACCAAAAAAGCTCGATCCCCCAACCCCTTCAACCCCCCTGCACCCCCCCCCCCCCCAAAAAAAAAGAACCCAAACCCCTAAATCCTCAAACCACCTTCATGCCCCCCAAAACCCTAAAACCCTAAACCCTTAAACCCCTAAACCCCAATCCCCAAACCCTAAACCCTAAGAGCTGCTTTAAGCAGCCCTACTTAAAGGATCATGGGACTTAGAAACAAGGGTTATAATTAGGGTAACTATACTTTTGACAACTCATAACCCCAATTACGGTTCCTATAACCTTACTTTCTAAGTCCCATGATCCTCCAAGTAGACCCTAAACCCCAAACCCTATAGATTTCTTTTAAGGAGCCCCATAGATCCCTTTAAGGAGCCCTTTAAGGAACGCTTAATTACTAAGTCCCACGATACTCCCTATAGTCTCCATTGTAGTTCCTTTTTTTGGTTAACCAGTTTTATGGTTAGGATCCTATAATAGAGATTTTGGTTAACCAAAAAAAGGAACTACAATGGAGACGATAGGTAAGTCCCACGATACTCCAAGATGGAGGCAGAGATGCTGATCAGCCCCCGGACGCCCTGGCAGCTGCCTGTCTCGGCTCCGGTCTCCACGCCAAGCCGCTGCTTGGAGGTCTCCTTGACTTACTTCAAGGGGGGGGGGTTGCTATAAGGGTTGTTCCTAAACCCTAAACCCCTAAACCCTAAACTCTACACCCTAGCCCTAAACCCCTAAACCCTAAACTCTAAACCGTTTGAGGGTTCCTTTAGGGGTTCTCTTTTGTTAGGGCTCCTTTAAGTCATGGAGCCCTCAGGCCTTGGTTTAGCGTTAGGGATTTTGGAGGCTTTCAGGTTGCTATACCGGCTACTCTAAAGCAGGGTTTAGGGTTTAGGGTTCAGGGTGGTACACGGTTTAGGGTTTAGGGTTTAGGGTTCAGGGTGGTCGGTTTCGTTTGGGGGTTGACTGTTGCTTTAGATTTTTATCGGGCTTAGGATCCAGGGGGGAGTTTGGGAGTTGCAGCGTTTGGGGTGTGTAGGGTTTAAGAGTGTTTCGGTCTTCAGTTTCTTTTTTGCGTTTCAGGGTTTCGGGGTCTTTAGGACTTGGAGGGTATCTTGTATACTGTATAGTTTAGCTACATGATGACTATCTTTGTATGGTGCGCTGAGATGGTTCGAAGTGTTGCTGTGAGACTTACCGACGTCTTTGCTGATTTGCCTCATTTTAGCGTTTTGGAGAAATCGAAACAACATCTTCTGCTGTTATGTACGCATACTGCATTATGCATCTGTATATTTGTATCCATGCTTATAATGCACGGTTATTGCATTATAGTGTGATATGCTGCCCCAACACCCTACTGCACCTACCAAGGCCCTCCGCTATTCTTTTCAGGTCGACACAACAGTGGCTACCCCGTCAACACCGAACCCATTTCTTCAGGCCGGTTGATGGCATCGCAGGGTTTAGGGTGTAGGGTTCAGGGCTTGTAGTAGGGTTTAGGTCTTTCTGAGTCCTTAAGGCCGTAATCCCTAAACCCTCGGGTTGAGGGCATCATGGGTTAGGACTTGAAGAAGCTCGGCGGCAAGCCAGTTCTGCTTCAAACACTGAAGTTCGCTGTTTTTCGGGTTTAGGGTTTAGGGACTTCCGTCAAGTTTCAACCCAACGGTTCGGTCAGAACACTTTAGTGCTTCGGGTTTAGGGCTCCCTTTCGGGCTTTAGGGCTTGCGGTTGAAAACGTCGAAACTTTACAAGGCCTGAACCCTTTACCTTCAGCTCGGCGGCTAAGCTTTCATTCATGAACTCCTGACCCAAGCATGCACTCAACCCATTCACCGTTCCCATTCCCTCTGATCGTGTCCTGAAACCCCCCAACCCTCTCTCCTTCCCCCAAACACTAGCTCGCACCCACACGTGCATAACACATACTGTCTGTCTCACGCCCTGCAAGCCTCAAATCCTGAACCTCTCAGCACCACAAGAACCCTAAAGCATAAGTAGGTGGTTTCAAGCTGGTTATTAGTGCCAGGCGTCCCTATACTTGACCTTCAGGACTTCAGGGCATCAGGCTAAGGAACATCCAACTTTCTCCCAACTCTGCAAGGCTCGACATAAGCCTTTTCAATTTTAAGTTTGGGGGACTGCAAAATCAACCGCCCTACACACCATACAAGAAGTTCAGGAAGCAGTCCCATACTTAAGACCCTAAACCCCAAAAGCAATTACACCCCAAACTCGAAACCCTAAACCCAAGACCCTAGATCTCGAAAGCAATTTAAGGCCATGTTTCCGACCCGGACTGGTGGTCAGAACGTTCCGGCCGCGGCTCGCAAAAGCTAGAAGTGTACGGTTTGGGGCTTGGGTTTTCGGGTTTAGTGGTTCAGGATTTCAATCTCTCTGGGTGCACAGTTCGGCTACCATTCCGACTTCGTGTGTTCTTGATGCGTTTGGTTTTGAGTTGAATTCTTGGACTGAAGTGGAGCCTGTGTTAGAGCTTCGGGTTTCGAGGTTTAGGGTTTAGGGTTTAGGGTGTCGGATGGATGCTGGCAGTGGTTCCATGGCATTGAAGACGAAGATCCCTCCGTATGAGCCGGCAGCAGGGAAGCAGCTTTGCATCTGCTAGCGCCAGAAACTCTCGAAAAACGATCTTCTACTGGAGGCCATCTAGGAGTCGCAGTTCCCTTGTGTTTATTGTTTCTACCTTCTCTTCCTATGTTGAATTTCTTACACTATGGCTTGTCTTCTCGTGTCCCCTTTCTCTGCTGTTCGACTTCGATGTGCCACTGCAGCACGCTCACTGCAATGAAGTTGGACAACATGGCGCCTTGAAGTTCAAGTGCAAGGACCGAACACCTGAAGCCCCGATTTAGGGTTTAGGGTTTAGGGTTTAGGGTTGCCCCCAGGATGCCTCGACGGCACTAGACGCCTGAAACTGCAACTCCGAACAGCGCGTGCTTGAGCGGATGATCATAGCCGTGACGGCAGTCCACCACTTGCAAACAACAAAAACATAACAAATCCTGAACCTGAGCACCAAAGCCTGATACCCTGCAGCCTGAACCCTAAACCTGAAAACCCTAAGCCTTACACCTTAATGTCATGCGACTGAGCAGAAGGCCTCCTTGGATTTGGCCTCGCCAATACCGGCCGTCTCGCCCTGTGCGAGCTCCGCTGGGGAACCGTTACCGCGACAGGCCGGAAATGAGGGGATGATCGTAGGCCTAAATATTGGGTTAGTGATCGGTAAAGGGAAAAGGAAGAAGTTATCATTCGATGTGTTGAGGTGCCTCATGCTTCAACCCCACTCTGGGTGTGCTTGCCGCTATATTTGCAATTGATATTGCCGCGTTTCGTGGTGTTTCAGGTTCGGGTGTTTTGTTCTTGGGTTTCTATGTCGCGACAGCTCTCGCGTGAAGGCTTCCCGGAGCTCGCAGCCACGCCAACTCGTCTCGCGGATGTCATCATCGCCTTTGATTCCACCTGCAATGTCGCAGCAGGTGGCAGGGCTGAACAGCGCGAGTGTTGCACCATGGTTCAGTTCGGGCCGTGTCATGGACATGTATGTGAAGCAGTCGGGGTGCATTTCTCCGGCGCCGGGTTTGGGACAGAGGGCGGAGCCAGCCGCACAACAAGTGTTTCAGTATGTTCTTGAGGCTCCGCCGGTGTCATCTGCAATGGACTTCCAGCTGCCGCCGCTTCCAGACTTTCCCTGGCTTGATCCCAACGCGACTTTGCAACTGGATGTCCCTCGCTGGCAGCTAAGCTGGGTCTGTCAGGGTTGGTTGAGAAAGCAGTTTCCCAGAACCCTAAATCCTAGACTTTAAACCCTAAACTCTAAACCACAGACATCCCTAAACCCTAAACTCTAAAACCCTAAACCAAAAACCCTCCTCAAGATGCCCGGAAGAGGGAGGCCCTTCTTCTAGGGTTTGGGGTTTAGGATCGCGTAGCTGCCCTGTATCTGTCCTTCATTTGTTGGTAAGGGGCCATCTTTACCCAAATCTTCAACACCCACAACATGAACTGAACCCTAAGCTTTGCCCTAAACCCTAAACCCTAAACCCTAAACCTCGAGGTGGATGATGAACCGCCGGAGAGGCCTGAAAAGGCCACTGGAGGACACTCTGCTGCACCTGGGGAAAGCCAAGGCTTTCGGGTTTAGGGCTCAGGGCTTCGGGCTTGGGGCTTCTAGCCTAGGATTTGAGGTTCACGGCTTGGGGTTAAGGTCTTTGAGTTTCGGGTTAGGGTGCTGCTGCATGGGTTTCCGTTCCAAGATTCATCAGGGTCAAGCTCAGCTGTGATTCGCGGCCGACAATCGCCGACAGATGCCTAGTGAAACGTCATGCCCTAAACTCTAAGCATGCCCAAACCCAGCGGAAAGATTCCTCACCAGACGGCTTTTAATCCCCCCAAAGTCGCACTACCCTGGCAGCCCAAATCCGAGAGCTAAAATCCTAAAGTCCTTGGCCTTCCTTATAATGGGCTATATATAATGGGTATATAATAGCTATAATAAGGGTATATACCTAGGGGTCCTTATTAAGGGTGTAAGAGGCCTGGCAGATGAAGGGACCATCGAGCGATGCAGAGCCCTCTATGCTTCGAAGCTGGATGAGCAGCTCCTGCAAGGGACCAGGCCCTAAGCCTTCTTGGCACAGCACAGGTTGTGGGTGGTCCAAGGTTTCAGCGGTTTAGGGATGTACTTATTTCGGTTTTGGGCCTTCAAGTTGTTGTGCTGTATGATCAGTCTTGTTGTATAAAAATATGATATAGTATATTATAGCCTGTTCTATTCATTCTGTTGCAGGGGATTTGGGATCTTGAGTGTTCCCTCAAATGTCTCGCGTGCAATGCCGAAGCCCAGCAGCCCTGTCTGCTCGTTGTAGTTGGCTTGATTTCGGTGATTGTAGCAGTAGCACCAAGAATTAGTAAGTAGACGACAGGTGGCACTGTTCGTACCGCAGCTTGTGACATCTTCTTGGCTGCCATAGTTTGCAGCATCCGTGGTCTGAAACAGATAGCTGGAAGATTCATGCAGGATGCGGGGCATGCTCCCCTTTCTCCCCTTTTCGTTTGTGCAGATAACATACATACATACATACATACATATATATATATATATATATGTATACACACATATTGTAATACAACATATACGGTACATAAAGATATTGTATTACATTAAGCCAGCAGGTGGCTGGAGCAGCAGACCGCCGATCGCAAGGCGCAACTGCGGCGAGACGCGGCGATTCGTCGCCAGCAGTACGAGCAAGAGGCATGGCAAGCCTTGAAGCAAATACTCTAGGGACCTTAATTAAGTACCAATGCTACTCTGGGGGTTCCTTATTGTAAGTATAGTATTGTAAGTGGCCCCAAAATCTTATTCTACTTATTTAGGCCCTACATTATCCCCAGCAGGTTCAGCAGTTGAAGCCTGTTATCTGTGGCGCGGCTGCAGGTGGACAGCGCCCTGCTGGAAGAAGTTCGTGTGGTAGTCGAGCGCTGCCATGACAGGCGGGGTCTCATCGCCTCGAGTACAGTCACGAATCAAGGTCAGAATATTGTATTCCATTCCAGTAGCATAACAGCTTCCGCAGCAAAATCCTGTGGAGCCTTACACTGCTCATAGAAGCTGTCGCGTCCAGGCTTACCGAGCTGCAGGGGGAAGCTGCTCGGCAGCGGCAGCGCCTCGAATCCGAGGCAAAGGGCTTTCCTGTTGGGCCCAGTGACCTAGTGAGATGTCGTGGAAACGCAGCATGAGATGGTGAGCGCCGAAGTCCTTCATCACATCACGTAGTTTGAAACTACATCCCATGTCTACTGCTGCCTCTATTCTGATGTGCACGGTAGTCCAATCGAGCCAAACCATTTCGGTACAGCTAGTGCGCAGCATGATCATGCTCTGAAACACCATGGCTGACATAGGCAGCAGAGTACACCACTGTACAGACTGGAAGAAGACTGATTGGTGGCAATGAGACATGGATACCACAATCTTCTGCATGGAATCGCAATGTGCTTCGACACGTCCGAGACGATATCTCGAAAGCCAGTAGCGCCTATGTAACGTAGCGTCATGAAGATTACCCGAGTAGCAAGATGTCGTGATACGCAATGAAATCGTAGTCATTTAACCATGCGACGCCACGTAGAGAAGCGTGGAGAGCTGTCAGCGTCTTGGTGACATACAATGAAGCATTGCATAGTGCGCTCTTACGCAATGCCACGCAAGTGAGTGCAGCTTCGAGCAATCACGCACACCGCGGGACTGCGACAGCTGTACTGTGATACGACAAACTCTGTTCAGGCAGCTGAGGTGTAGCAGTTCTTCTTGTTGCTTGGAGTGGGAGGCTTTGCAGGCTCAAGCTTGTTGGACTATGTGGATTCCAGGGGCCTCAGAAGGAATTTGATGGAATTTCTTGTGCCAAGTGTGCCGTCAGGCCACGTCGCTCTTGAACGAGTCGCGGCGATACTACCACTTCAAGGTGACACAGAAAATAGCAGAAGTGGGAAAACCTGAAGCACCCCGCCAAACAGGGCTTAACAGATTCGCCTGAAGACGAAACCATGGATTGCATCCTAATCCGGACTCCCTCCCTGCCCTGTGCGTTCCCCCCCCACAGCCCCCACAGCCTAAGTAATGCCACCGGCTTCAAAATCTTTGTTGCTTCAGAGCCAACCAACCTGAAGCCCGATACAGTAAACAAGGAGAACTACATAGAATTACGCTTAAACCCAAAGTCACTTCTTCTCTTCTGGCTGCTGCGGTTGCGGTTGCTGCAGGTTCTGTTCGCGTTGTCGTTGCTGCTGCTGCTGCTGCCGCTATCGCTACTACTCCTGTTGCTTTTAGAGTGTAGAGGGACGGACATTGGTTTGCAAAACAAATACAGTCCAGGTCTCCGTCACGATCAAAGAATCACTCGTACTGGCAAGTGCATTGGTTCATGCTCGTCACGGTCCAGAGTAGCCACAAGAATGAGATTACGGATCCGTACTTGCATCCGCGCGACCGGTACAAGGCATTATTCACCGCATCGCAGCAGCAGCATAAGCACGAACCTCAGCGGGAGCAACAGCAATAACAACACCGATGGCAGCAGCAACAGCAGCTGCCATGTACAACCACCAAAGTAACACGCGCAAGCGACAATAGCCTCCACAACACCAGCCACCAAGAGAAGCAGCAACACAAGCTGCATCCGCAGCAACAGCAACAAAGTCGTCAAGGCTTTAAGATGATAGCTAGAGCCATGTGCAAGCCGATACAAGCCGCATCATGATAATGTCCGTCATCATGATAATGTCCTTCGGCAACTTTGCCGTCATCGCGACGTCCTCATCATGACAGCGAAGCGAGCTCTGACTACACGAGTGGTGCAGTGACGACTACTTCAACCCACTTACAAAGCAAGTGCAGCAGCACAAGCATTAAGGGTCTGAAGTGGGGTAGCACATAATCACAAGTAGCAGCAGAATTAGCAGCATGGTGCTGCCGGAGATTCCTGTCAACCTCGTTAGTAGTAGTCGTAGTAGTCATAGAAGCAAAAGTAGACAGCACGAGGATGCCAGATGCTGCCAGAAAGGGAATAGCACTGGAGCGGAGTGTATGCAAGTATGTTAGCACACTTTTGTTAGGCCCAAAGCGTAAAAAGCCAACACGTCGTAGTGACAGCAATGGCAATACTCCAAACCCTAACCCTAAACCCTATGACCCTATACCGAATACCTAGACCCTGTACCTAGTGACCCTATACCTAGACCCTGGCTGCCCCTCTCCCCCGAGCAGGCTGAGGCACAAAGGCTGCTGTCTGCCTCTGGCCACAGCCGTCCCCTGGAGGCTTTCTTCTTGGGATGTGGTTTTGTTGTCGAGTTTGCTAGGCAGGGCTTGAGCAAGGTCTCGAGGTGTATTTTGACAGTTTGAAGACCTTCCTGCATGCATGATTTAACTATCGTTATACTGCATCGTGCTCAGTCAGAGACGAGTGCGTGATTCACGCGAAGATGTTGCACTAAGTAGTCGTCAGCGAAGCTGGCTTGAAGTCATTCACTCCGTCCGTGGTCTTTGGCGCAACTCGCAGCGACCCACCGATTTTCTGCATTGCCAAACCCAGGCAGAAGCCTGGAAGGCGGATTTTATGCTTTGACAGCGTGAATGCTGATGGCTGAACTCCCTAATCTCTCTACTCCCCAAGCTGCCCCTGAACTCAAAACTCATGAATCTGCAAGATGCAGGAAGGGCCTGTGGCCATGTCTCCATGGAGGCCTTGGCCTGAAGATGCACCAGGCGGGGGAGTCTTAAAGCCAACATGAAAAGGACAGAAGCAGGGGCGGTGACAGCCGGGTAATTTTAACACTGTTCAGACTCAGACTGTTCATGGTCGTTCTGACGATGCTGGTGGTGGTGGTGATGGTGATGCTGGTGGTGGTGGTGCTGGTGGTGGTGATGGAGATGCTGATGGTGATGGTGATGATGACGACGACGATGCCGAAGGTGATGATGGGGGTGATGATTAACTGAGGTTCAGAAGCTATGCTTTCCTTCTTACAGCTGGCACGCAGAACATTCTGTGTCTGCGATGCACGGAAATGTCAAAGCGATGATAAGTAAGCAGTGGCCACGCAACACGAGCAAACATCAAAGTGCGAATAACAAGACGGCCACGAGTAGTAAGAGCAGCCAGCACGAACAAGACATGTAGGAGCAATGCCAAGATGGAAATTCTCACGAAGTGTGGGATGTCAGAAGTGGGGGAGGTGGCAAGATAGAACAGTTGAGAGAGTGGTGATGCTACCGAACGGAGCGCAGCAGTGATGTGTCAAACTTCAATCTGACAGAGTATCAGGAGCCCGGCACTTGATTTTTCCACCCGATGAGAGGTATGATCGGTGCAAGGAAATTCGGCGCTCCTCTGCCAATAAGTTCGCATGGAACTGCTGTGCAGGAATTTAAGTTCTAAGGCGCCTGGGCGGTCGTCTCCAGATCATCAACCGCAGGAAGCCAATCTCGCATCCTCGTGATGTCCTTACATCCTGGGCGCTCTGACGGCTTACGTCCGATACCTTCAATCCTTGACCCCCCCCCCCTTCATGCAAAAGCCTGACGCTCCAACCGGAAGCAGAACCTTTATAGAGCCCCCTTACGGAAACTTCATAGAGCCCTTATAGCCGTCATAGAAGCATCATAGAACCCACATAGACTCATACAGCCCTCATAGCCCTCTGGGCCTCAAGCCCCTGTCGCCTGACTCCCTCGCCTTTAAAACCCCCGGGGCCCGCTTTGAGGCCCGCGACCGAAGCTTCAGGCGAAGCCTTTTGCACCTCTGCCCGAACCCGAGCCGGCCCCTTTGCTGAATCGTTGGGGTTTAGGCTTCAGGGTTTAGGGGTCCTTTAAGGGTTCCTATAAGGATTACTATAAGGGATCTATAAGGGTACTATAGGGGTACGATGAGGGCTTTAGGGTTCAGGGTTTAGGGCTTCTGGAAAGGTTCTATGAGAATCCGAATAGCGATCATAAACGAGGCTTGCGATTGCTGCAGAGGGTTTTCTTTTGGAATGTGCGTGGGTAGTTTATACACGTATACATCTATATCAAACCGTGCTACCATCGTCCAGATCTCAACACCGATTAGTATACTGCATACAGAGCCCTGTAGTGCACCTGCACAGTTCGAGAGGGTTGCAGAGTCGCAAACCTCAAACCTGAACCCCCTCACCTTCAACGACCCTGCCCTGAGCCTCCGGAATTTGAACCCTCCAAAATCGCGCCAAACCCTACCTGTAGTCCATTGTAGTTCCTTTTTTTGGTTAACCAAAATCTCTATTATAGGATCCTAACCATAAAACTGGTTAGCCAAAAAAAGGAATTACAATGGAGACTATAGGTAGTCTTTGAAACCCAAACCCTGAAACCGAAAGCCCTAAAGCATCCGTCCCAAGGTGAACTTCTTAGAAGCATTGAAGTCGATGGGTCCAGCCGGGGCCCCAACAGGGCTCTCGTCGGGCTTTTTGTTTCAAGGGCGGGGAGGTGGCTTTACATTTCAAATTTGGGTAAATTTTGTGTGTTTCTTACCCGAAAAATCTCATGCACTGCTCATGCATGATTGATTGGGAACTTCGAGATGCCTTGGAGACTTGAGCTTCTTCATTCTGGGAGTTTCGCTTCGCGCAATACACTCGGCAGGATCTAAGGGTTTTTTGGCAGGTTTGGGGCTGCGAAACAACGCCTCAACCCGAACTTCGAAACCCCAAACCCCTAATGGCCCTAAACCCCTAGGCCCTAGACCCACTTCTGAGGTCTTCACAGGCAGCCCGAGCTCAAGCGGTCGACCGCACCCGCCGCCCTCGCCTGCATTGCCTTTCTTAGACCGCACGCTGAGCAATGCCAGGCCTGATATCAGGACGTTCTGGGAACATGTGGTATCATGTTGCGGAGGTTTGGGGTTTAGGGTTTACGAGTAGTTCTGCTGAATAATGGCGAGTCGGGCAACTTTGTCGCAAGTTCCTCCAGCCCCTTCCACAATATGACGGAATTGTTACATTTGTCAGCTGCAGCTTCAGCATGGTAAGCGCCGTTATTGATTTTTGATTCGCAGAAGCTTCGATCTCAGGTATGAGTCATATGAGGCTTGCCATGCTGGAGTTCATCTGTTAACGATTACTATAAGGGATCTGTAAGGGTACTATAGGGGTACTATGAGGGCTTTAGGGTTTAGGGGTCCTTTAAGGGTTCCTATAAGGATTACTATAAGGGATCTATAAGGGTACAAAAGGGGTACTATGAGGGCTTTGGGGTTCAGGGTTTAGGGGAATGCGCAAGGTGGTGAAGCACTTCCCTACTGTAAAGACCAGCCCCAGCAGGGCATAAACACAGAATACCTGCCCCAAGCCAAGAAAACAGCTGTCCCAGAAGAAGCAGGAGCAGGAAGAGTAGCAGTAGCAGTAGAAGTAGTAGTGGTAGTTGTCGTAGAGGTAGAAGCACAGAGTCGTCGTCGTAGTCGTCGTCTTGGTCGTCGTACAGGAGTAGTAGTAGTAGTAGTAGTAGTAGTAGTAGTAGTAGTAGTAGTAGTAGTAGTAGTAGTAGTAGTAGTAGTAGTAGTAGTAGTCGTAGGAGTAGTAGTAGTAGTAGTAGTAGTAGTAGTAGTAGTAGTAGTAGTAGTAGTAGTAGTAGTAGTAGTAGTGGTAGTAGTAGTAGTAGTAGTAGTCGTAGTCGTAGTCGTAGTCGTAGTCGTAGTCGTAGTCGTAGTCGTAGTCGTAGTGGTGCTGGTCGCGGTGGCAGCGGGGGTGGCATTGGTGGGGTGGTACTTGTAGTGTCTTTTTGGCAGGTTGTTTGCAGGTGTCGTCGTTGTCGTCGTTCTTGCCGCAGGACTAGAATAATGAAGGTCAACTGTCTTCCCTCTGCGAGGACGGCACAAGAAATGGTCAACCAGGCGATTCAGACAGCAGCCTCAAGCCCAGGAGGTGCCCATCTCACACGTTTGGGGGGAAAACGTTGGGGGCTATTACGCGCTGGATTGACAAGGGTCGACAATCTCACAAGAAGTCGAGGCTATTTTCAGATGGGCACGGAGGAAAGCGCATGCTCATAGGCATTAGGCCCAGAGGGTCCAAGTATTATCATGGTATATACTTAGAGCCCCAAGATGCCTTATAAGTATATACTAGAATGATACTTGGACCCTTTGGGAGGCTGAAGTGTGTCGCCTTGATGCTGGCTTAGATCCTGGGGTCAAGGGCCCCAAGAGGCTGTCCTGAAGTCTCGAACATCTTCATCAGGCCGTTCGCCCACAGTGCCGCTGGAAGACATCAGCCACCTGTGGCGGCCTCAGTTTCGAAAAACATTCCCTAAAGAAACAGTTCAGTTCCCTTCGTCAGCTGTTTAGGGTAGAAAAGGACCCTGGATCACATGTTGAGCGCTGCGCGCCTCGCCAAGTCTGAGGTGGGCTCCACCACAAACACCGCCAGCTCCCTCGGCGCCGCATGTGGTGGGCCAGACTGCCGTGCTCCGGCCGATGCCCACGCGCTCACCCCTGGCACAAAGCTTTCCAGGCCAGTGACGCGACAAGTTGCATCTTAGAAGATCAGAGGTCTTCTTACATGGGGCAGTGAGGATGCTAGACATGCTTATCAATGCTGCACGTCTGCCGGAGGTGAGACCAACAGTGCTCTTGCAGCTACGCAGTGGCCGCTCCCCACGCGAGAGACAACCACTGTTACGCAGTGGGGGCCAGCCCCGCCGCGAGCGATCAGCGGGCAGTTTCTTAGATAGTCACTGGGAGAACTTTAACTTTGCTTGGCCTTAGGCATGTGGTTTAATCTTGTGAAAAGACTGAACCTTCTTGGGCCCGGTTATTGAAGACGAGAGGTTTCCAAGCCTGCCAACAGCTTTGGCAAGTCATCCGCCGACAATGGCGAGTCACCCTCAGCCAGGCCGACTCTCACGTAATACTATACTCAGATCTTATTAGTGTTTTATTTTAAGTCAATTTGTATTAGGTATATTTTGAAATCATGCTTTAATACTCTATTGTATATATATATGTATAATATATAACATTACATTTTGATACATGTCTTCGGGGAAAGGACTCTTCCTTTCCCTAGAAAGCTCCCTTACATTTACCGCAGGCCCGGTTGGATATGCGCCCGTGCGTCCTGGAGGTCCAGAGAGCCTTCTCTGAGTCCGGCCATTCAGGGCTTAGGGTTTAGTGTTTAGGGTTTAGGGCTTAGGGCTTAGGGTTTAGGGTTGATTGTCCTTACTTTTGGTTCGTAGGGAATGGAAGAATGGTAGTAATAGTGGTTATATAGTAGTAGTATGATAGTTATATAATAGTAATATAGTAGTAATATGGTAGTATTATGGTAGTACTAGTAGATATACTTGTACCCCATTCCTCCATTCCCTACTAACCAAAGGTAAGTGTCTGAGTCGGGGCATTCAGGGTTTAGGGCCGTTGAGGGTCTACTTGGAGGTTCATGGGTAGTTATAATTGGGGCTAGAAGTCCCCTCATAAGGGTTCTAAGTGTAGTTACCTTACTTATAACTCCACTAATAGCTGCCCATGAACCTCCAAGTAGGGTTTAGGGTTTCCGGAGAACGGTTTAGGTTTTAGGCCTTTTAGGGCAGGGTTGAGCTAGGGCTCAGGGCTTGACTACAGTGTTTGACCAGGGTTGAGTTACAATTTCCAGAGAAGGGTCCCAATCTGCGACATGTGGACTTTGGCAACAGAAGAGCCAGAGAGAGCGAGAGAAGTGCGACGGAAAGAGCAAGCTTCTTCGATCTCCTGCTGCAATTGTCTTTATGGTCATGTCTTGGCCCGTAAACGCTTAAACCCTACACCCGAAACCCTAAACCCTAAAACCCTTAAACCAGATACCCTAAATCCGAAACCCTCAAACCCTAAACCCGAAACCCTCAAGCCCTAAACCCGAAACCCTCAAGCCCTGCACCCTAAACCCTTTGACTGTGGCTCCTCAGCGACTGAGCACCGAAACTCTTCCTTTCTTGCAAGGAACGGAAGCCCCAAGTCGGATGTCGTGACGTCCATCTGAGACCCAGCCTTGTCCTTTTTCATGGGTTCCCCCCAAAAGAATAAGGTTCCCTTTAAGGGGCTCCTTTAAGGGGGTCTCTATAAGGGTTACTTTAAGGGTGCTTTAATGTAATTGTTCCCCCAAAAGAATAAACAGACCGGTTAGAAGACCTTCTTAAATAATTCCTACTAAGGGATATAGGTATAGGGCTCTGTCTATTATTTCTAAAAGGACAAGGGTGCTGAGACCTGCACTTCCGGCTCAGCCACCCTGTGGGGGTTGCAAAATCATGTAATATAGGGCCATAAAGAATTATCAATGGTATTTTAGGGGTGCCTTAGCATAAGTCTAGAATAATGGACTCCAAAACCCTATTCTAATCATTCAGGCCCCTGTATTATCGTGGACCAGAACATCGGCTTGCTCAAAGCACGGGAGCTTGACTCAGCCCAGGAAAAGTCAGTGGAGGACTAAGGGTGTGTGTGGTTGAGTTTAGGATATAAGGTGGAGGTATTTAGATTTCTAGCTGGCTGAACCTCCCACCACCAAGAAGCCGAACCTGTGGCAGCCGACCACGGTCCCTAAAGAGTTTCAACAGCTCCGACTAGAAGCGTTCCCTCCTGAGCTGCCCATCGACCTCCCTATATATAGTACAATATGCCTGCGTGTTCAGCTGGCTCTAGACCGTCGGCCATCTCTGCTTCTTTTATGCGACAGGGATACTGATCTTAGAGGCATCCTCAGTGTTTTCGCACGCCCGACAGCTATGGAGCCAGCATGAATTCGCACAGTGTGCCAATGCCTGGCAGCAGAATGCTGAGACGAAGGAGGGACAGGCTCGGAGGTGCACTGTAACCAGGGATCAGAGCCTCGAGTTTCGCGTCTTGTGCCCTGTCCTTTCCTTCATTTTATGTGCGATTCGGCGTAGGATCTTGCACAAAGATTGCAAGCCTGGGTGCTCGAAGCAAAGACTGCTGACGGCCCATCCGGAAGAGTTGCGGAGTGAGATCGAGAAGGCAGACAAAGCCCATGGCCGCCGGTCTGCAAGTCAACCGTCAACGTTTGCGAGTTCAGGAACCCTGGCCCCCTAAACCCGGGCAGAACAAACAGTTCCTGCATTCAGACCTGCCTGAACAGGCTCTCTTGAGATATCTACTCCGGAAGAACGTCCTCAAACAAAAAACTCAAGCCAGTCTCCTTGACGACTTGAGTTGAGCGCCAGCTCGGGCGACATAGACACTGTCCACTTGATGTGCCAGGGTGCTTCTTGGCTCAAAGCACAAGTCTGCACAGCCACGTTCCCCTTCGTATAGCGTGCCTCGCCTAGTTGCAGCTGCTTTGGGAAGGTCGGAAGGTTTGCTGCTTCTCAGTTCTTCGCAGGAGTTCGTGTTCTCCTGAACCCTGCAGCCCAAAACCCTGCAACCCAAATTAAACCAGAAAAAGCCCGTAAACAACAAAATAATAAACCCCAAACTCTAAGTTGAAAGCCTAAAGCCTAAACCCCGCAAACCCTAAGTTGAAAGCCTAAAGCCTAAACCCCAAACTCCAAGTTGAAAGCCTAAAGCCCCAATGAATGACACTCCTCGCTCCCAAGCTCTACTTGTTTTGCTCGCTGCTGAGGACGATCGGCCGGTAAGACTGGATCAGTTGCTCGCCGAAAATTTCAGGGATTCCTTTACGGCTTCCTTTGAGGGTTCCTGTATGTGTTCCTTTAAGCTAAGGGTTCCTTTATGGGCTCCTTTGAGGATCCCTTTCAGGGTTCCTTTAAGTGAAGGGTTGCTTTATGGGTTCCTTTGAGGATTTTTTTTGCGGATCGTTCAAGGGTCCTCTTTGGGTTGACGTTTACAGTTTAGTGTTAATGAGGCTTCGGGATTTAGGGGTTCAGGGTCTAGGTCCAGGTTTGCAAACATTCGCGGGGTTTAGCTAGTAGTGGGGTTTCGAGGGTCGTTTTTGTAAGGATCCTCTCGACTGTCTACCAGTAGAGCCTATCTAGGGAATCTTTGTAATTAGGGTCTCCTCCTCCATGGGTTCCTTTGAGGATTCCTTTAAGGGTTCCTTTGTGGGTTCCTTTGAGGGTTCCTTCAAGGGCCCTCTGACTCCGAGGTCACCATGGGAAATACACTCGCAACCGACACGATTCCGGTGCTCTGCACCATGGTGGATGTTCACAACCCAAAGGCTCAGGCGAGGTTGTGCTCGGTTTAGGGTTTAGGGTGCTCATGTGGGGGACGCAATAATTGGAATAAGGTAGCAGGTTTGTTCCGCACTCATACGGGGGAACCGTGGGAGATAGGGGCCTTAATAGAAAAGGGTTTTGGGGCCCATCATACTATAAGTATAGTAAGGAACCCCGCAAAATAGTATTGGTAATTATTCAGGCCGCAATTATGTCCTTATAGTAGCCCTTCTAGACCCCTTGTGGAAAACCCCCCAAAATAGTATTGGTCCTTGTTTAGGACGCTATACAGGGAACTCCAGAAAGTTGGAATATGGTTTCAGGGTAGGATACCTTATAATTTACCATAAAGGGCTTAGGATAATCATATTCCAACTTTCTGGCTTTTACCTTATTGGTCTGGTTCTTTATTGGAGTGCTGACTCCTTCATCTTCTTGAAGTGACGATCGCGGGACACCTGGACACTGCACGAAGCTGCACTTCGAAGTTGCGCATGGTCCGTTGTGTAGGTTTTGCTCAAAGGCACATGATTCGCTTGGTACATGATTCTGCCAGAGTTTGTCCCGGTATGGCCTGATCTAAAGCAGCCCCACTAAGCAGCAGTTTGCTCACTTTCGTCCTTACATCAGGTAGTCGCGGCTACCAGGAGCCGATAGTCGGGTGACCCATGAGGCTGAAGAGCCAGTTTAGGGTTTAGGCTGGAGGGATGATATGCCTCCAGACGCTCTCTGGAAAAGAGTTGGTCTTTGGAGATGCTGAAGTTGAAGACATTTCTCTGCGGCGTGGCGACACGCTGAAGGCCGTGAAGCAGCATGTGAGCACTTTGGTAGGCTGGGGTTCACCGAAACTGCGCCTCTACCCTAAGTCTAGAGCTGCCTTGACTTGGACCTCAGAAATCCTAAACCCTAAACCTTCAAAGGCCCTCAACTCGAAGCCCTAAACCCTAAACCCTGAACCCTCAAAGGCCCTCAATTCGAAGCCCTACACCCCAAAAGGTGCAAGTCGTTTCCAGCAGCAGATCCTCGAGGGAGGCCAGGTTCTGTGCGAGAGCACCTCGATTGCCGATCTTCGGGGCCGGCACCTGCAGTTGCTGATCCTCCCCTTCCTTGAAGGCCCACCTACGGCGTAAGTACCAACACTATTTTTGGGGATTCCTAAATCTGATTATAATATAATGGGCCCCAAAACCGTATTCTAATCAGTAAAGCCCCTATATTATCTATCTGTCTATCGATTTATCTATCTATCTGTGTGTTTGTTTGTTGGTCTGTCTATCTCTCTCTCCCTCTCCCCGAACCAAACAGCAGTATAGATACGCACGTGAACTTCAATGGATATGCAGACACATAAACGTGCATCTATACTTGTATGTCTAAACAGATAGGCAAACAGATAGATGCGTATTACATCTATCTACCTACATATACAAGTATACATACATACATATATATATATATATATACACATAGCATATGTGTAAACTTAAATGCAGTTTGAAGGAGGACAGATGTGCAAGTAAAATTTTGAGTGTATGTATAGATAGGTTTGCATGAACGCATGAAGATTGACATAGTTATAGTGGAATAATGCGCAGTACCGTTTGGTATAGTATAGCAGATCAAAGTGTAGTATAGTATAGTCTGGTACAGCACAGTACAGCGCAGTAACTAAGTATCGTATGTTCAAGAAAATGTAACACAATATGATACAGCACAATTCAACAGAGTTCAAAAGGCACGTGCTCTGTCTACCCATCTGTTCATCTATCTGTCTATGTAACATGTATACATATATATATATACACATATAAATATGTATGTACATATATATATATGTATATGTTGAGTTGTTTGATCATCCGCTTGCTGCAAGGCGATCAGGCCAACGAGCTTCGGGAGGCCACCGATTCTCAGGATCGTCTTGAGAGTTTGCTGCGGACGCCGCTGGATCCGGATCAAGTTGCCAAATGGCCGCAGGAGCCTCTATTGCAATCGCGTTGCTAATATTGCGTGTTTTTGGTGGCGGTGTGTGTGTGTGTGTGTGTATATAAATATAGTTCCTTGTTTGTAGTATATAGTACATAGTCAGTATATGGTATATATATATATATATATATATATAGATAGTATATCGTCTATGGTATGTGGTACATAGTGCATACTATATCGCAGATGACATGTCGTATATAGTAGGTAGTAAAGAGTTTATGGTATACTATCTACGGTATATTGTTCCGCCTATAGAAATGCTGCATATGGTTATATAACATACAGCAAAGAGCGTGTGTATCTATGTGTAGGTCTATGTATAGCATGGCCGCAGGAGACGGCTCTGCTCGCGGCGTCTACGCGTGGCCACTTGGAGGCAGTCCGGCTGCTGCTTGAGGCCAGGGCCCAGGTGGGAGTTTCCGAAAATAGGGGTACCTTATTTTGGGGGTCCTTATAATAAGGATCCTACTATTTAGGGTACCATCTTAGGGTCCCCTATTTTCGGAAACTCCCAGGTGGACAAAGCAGACTGGCGTGGCAATGCGCCCTTGAACTGCGCTTCTAGGTTCCTCGTAGTATCCTTTTGCCTTTTGTCTGTTTGGGCTCCTTCATTAACACCAAATAATTAGTAGGAGATGGGCTACAGTACCCCTATTCTGAAGGGGCTTACTGGAGAACCCAGGCTTGCAGCGAGGGGCACGTCGAGGTGGCTCGTTGTCTCCTCGAAGCAGGGGCCGACAAAGACGCAGCAGGAGAGGGGACGGTTCAGGGTTTAGGATCAGTAGCACCCGAAGCTTCCTGAACTTCCTGGACCCTAAACCCTAAATTTCATAAATCCCAAACCCTAAACTTCGTAGACCCCTAAACCCCAAACTTCATAAACCCAAAACCCTGAACCCTAAACCGGACAAAGACGCTGCAGGAGAGGGGCGGAGGACGCCTCTGTTCCTCAGCTGCCTGCGAGGCGGCCCCAAAGAACTTGTGCAGATCTTGCTCCAGGCCCGGTCAAGCAGATTACATATATTTATGGGGTATTACGGCAAACTTGGGAAAGTAATTACACCAAAGTCCATTGTGGCATAGTATCGTATAGTATAATACAGTACAGTATCGTTTCGCATCTGATAGAATAGTGTCGTCGAGTATATTCAAGCAAAGTAATGTATGGTGTAATATTGTTTTGTATGGTATCTCCAGGCCCGGTCAAACATGGAGATCTCGAGCAAGTTCAACACATCTCCGTTGCTCGCTGCGTGCAGTGGATGTTTTGTAGAAATTGCTCGGATGTTGGTCGAGGCAGGTGCATGCACCTTGGGGGTACTTAGAAATAATTTTTAATTCTTGGTTATTATGATCCCTAAGAAACAGCTAAAATTGTAATTTTTGCTAGGGTTCTAAGTTCAGTATAGGCACTGATTCTGCAGATACTCTGGGAGTCAGCCCGCTTCTAGCTGCTTGCCGCCACGGCTCGCTGGAATTGGTATCTCTTCTGCTGGAAGCAGGAGCTACCACAAACATCGTTGATAGGGATGCTACATCTCCGCTACTGGTAGCATGCAAGAATCATCAGATCGGCATCGCCAGACTTTTGATTACAGCCCGAGCCGATCCGAACATCTCAAACAAGAGCGGAGACTTCGCCCTCTTGCTCGCCGCAGAGGCCGGAAACCCCACCGAGAGGCGAGGCCTCGCAGGCCCCCCGCGTCAGAGCCGATCAGAGCTCCTGAGGCTTTTGTTGGACGCAAGCGCCGACCTCGACAAGACGGATGGAAAGGGCATCTCCGCAAGATCGGCCCTTGCGGTAGCATGCGAAAAGGGAGACGTCGAGGTCGCGCATCTGCTGCTGCAGAGGGGTGCCAAGCAGAAGGGGGGCGAGTGGGGCAAGTCCCCGCTGCTGCTAGCATGCCAGAACGGCCACTGCAATGTTGTGCAGATGCTGCTCGAGGCAAGGGCAGCCCCTGACTGCACTCATGGAGAGGCATCACCTTTGCTGGCTTCTTGCGAGAATGGACACTGGGAGGTTGTGGAGCTCTTGCTTCGAGCTGGTGTAGGTGCGCAAGCCTCAGAAAGCAGCGGTATCTCACCTCTCATAGCCGCCTGCGAGCGAGGTCGCCTACGTGTCGTGGAGGTTTTGCTGGCAAACGGAGCGCCGAGGGAGTCGGACACTCGCGGCATCTCCCCCTTACTGGCCGCTTCAGAGATTGGGCACGTGGATTTGGTATCGCTGTTGATATCCGAGCGCTCGAATTTGGATCACGTGGACAGAGGTGGCAGGTCCCCCTTGCTGGCGGCATCGCTGAACGGTCACAGCAACGTGGTTCGGCTGCTGCTGGCATTTGCCGCTGATCACAGCAAGCAAGACATCGCCGGGACATCTCCTTTGCTGGCAGCCTGTGCGACTGGTAGCCTGGAAAGCGTGCAGGCTTTGCTCACAGCCCGCGCCGATGTGGACCTAGCTAACCACACAGGGGAATCGCCGCTGCAGCTTGCTTTGCAGAGGGATTTCACGCAGATAGCCACTTGCATCCGGGAGATGTGTGAGGTCCCGTTCACAAGCAAACGGGCCAAGCTGAAGTGACGGAACTCTTTTGGCTTCTTTCGGCCAAGATGTCTGACGAGTGCATACTGAGGGATGTTGCTGCATCCTCCACACCCCGGTTTAGGGTTTAGGGTTAAGGGTTCCTCAAAAATGAACCTGTCTGTCCGGGGGACGAGTCGAGCTGCCAGGACATGTTCTACTTCTGCAATGTGAGCAGTGGTGGAGCTGCAACCAAGGCAGGACGCTAAAAGTGTTTGGTTTTCTGTTTAAGGCTTGCCTGCACTCGACATAGAAACCCTAGGCCCTAAACCCCTAAACCCTCAAGACCCTAAACCCTAAACCCTGGCTACGGCTCAAGCTGTCTGGCCCGAGCCTCTTTCCCGAGTCCCGAGTCCCTACCTCGCGTCATAGTGCGTGTTCCTGCTGGGCAACTCTGGCGGCCAGGGCCTCTTCGTCCTCTACCTGTCTGAACGTCCTGGCTTTGACGAGAAGGGTGTGATCCACGCGGCCGGTACCTCTTCTTGGTGGGTGTCTTCGTACACTTGGGTGCAGCCTTGGAGGTGACTTTGGCTACTTCGGATTGCCTCGACCTTTTCAAGGGTGTCACTGTTCTCTCCGGTGGGGTTGACTTCTTGGAACTGGAACGACCTGGGGACCGTCTTCTCTTTCAGGCGTTTTCTCTTCCTTCCTCTTCTTCTTCTTCCTCTTCCACAAGCTCGACTCCTTTGTCTTCCACGTGCCCGCAATGGAGGGTGATTTGGAAGGTGCCATGCAAGTCGAACAGGTTGTGAATGTTGGCTCTCCCACCGAGATTGCAGAGGAGTCCTCCGAAGATGCGGAAGCGGATATGGAACCCAAGTTGGAGAAGCGCAAACGGGAGATCGACATGAAGAAGAAAAGGCATGCCGCCCGTGACCGAGGTGGTGGAGAAGAAGCTGGCGGTAGCGACGATGAGGAGCAAGAGAGCCCCTCCAAGAGGGCATCCCATGGAGCCGATCTACCCCTCTCAGCCCGTGAACTCCGAGCACTTCTACTTGATCATCGTCGAGACATGACCAACGCTTGGAAGACGTTCGAGGGCCGCCTCGGTCGCCTTGAGAAGATCGATAAAGACCGTCGCGGTGAGATTGCCTCTGTGGCTGGCAGGACCAAGGTCGTCGAGAAGGACATGGTAGCAGTTCGTAAGGCGGCCGAGCTCAGTAAAAGTTCTGTTGAGGCATGTGATAAGAGGGTTGACAAGCTCGCAGAGGAAGTTCAGAATTTGAAGGTTCAGCTTGAGGAGAACAAGTCGGAAGCTGCTGGAGATGTCAAGGACCCTTGGGCTGATTACTTACGTCAGCAACAGCAGGGTTTCGCTCCATGGCCTGCCCCATCTTTGCGGGGTCGCGCTGCACCCAAAGGAATGTCGAGACCACAGGCTGAGGGTGAAATGCAAAAGTCACTTCCTGATGGTGATTTCCTCTCTGAAGAAGATCGACGAACTCTCATCGTGGGCGGTTGGTGTCAAGACACACGAAGGCAGGTGATCGAGGAGGAGTCACGTGCACTTCTTGACCATCCGGAAGTACGCCCACTCATTGACGTGGAGAAGATCGCCGTCGATGGGCCCCGTCGCAGTGTTGGGACGATCAAATTTGTTCTTCGTGAGGGTGAACGTTCTTTGGATGATGTTAAGGGACGCATGTGGCAGGTCATTCGCATCGCTGCCAGGTTGAAGCTGACCGTCGAGAGCGCCCGCTCTAATGGTGAGGACCGTGCCATTTGGGCCTCGGTTGTCAAAACCCGTACAGCTCGCACGCGCTCTTCCCACATCAGCATGGTGCGTCGTGTCACGATCGACCTCGTGGGTGAAAACAAAGATGATGGGGGGGGAGTTCTCAACGATGCACACCTTCAGCATGGGGCGTATGACATGGATTGGAATGCTGGCACCATTTGGTGCGGCATTCACAAGCTTGCGTCCTCCACTCACCGGAAGCCCAAGGATGCGGAGACGATCTTGATGACCGGCGGCTGGGTGAATTTGGATGCCATCGGCCTCATCGCGGGATGCTCGGCAGAGGCGGCGAAGTCCGCCTTTGAAACGGAATTGTGAAAGGGGCCAATTCGTTTCACCCCTGAGGACGAAGGGGAGAATTTGGATCTTTCCTCTGCTGCTCCGCTCCGTGGTCAGTCTAAGACTACGCATGGGGTGCGTCAAGGTGTGTGTGCAAAACACAAGTGGGGGAGATTTTCCTCATGGAACCTTGGTGGACAAGATGTCCACAAGATCGATTTGGCAGGGAGGGATCTTGATGTCGTTTGTGTGCAAGAAGTTTCACGTGGAGATGCTCACTGGATGACTGATAACAGCGATTTGTTTCACTGGGTACTACATCGTGCTCCTAACCAGTGGCGGGCCGTTGGAGTGGGAATTGCATCTGACAAGCTCGACTGCATTGTGGGAAAGCATGCGACCAATCGTGGAGTATGGGTACTTGCTCGCCTTCGGGGACTTGGACGTGTTGTCATTGGGAGCATGCACTGTCACACGGGTGCCACCAATGCCATATACCAAGCCGCCGTCCTACAGTTCGTCAATGACTGCCCGAACAAGTGGAGACAGTATCCAGTCTGGTGCGGGCTTGATACCAACGAACAGCTGGTGTGGGCACGTGACGACGAGGACCGGGTGAATCTGGTGAATGGCAGCTCCAACCTCAACCTCCTTGCAAATTCTTTGCTTGAACGTGACATTCATCCACTTGCCCCAAGGCCAGAACAGTGGAACCAGCCCACTCACTTCCCACGCGACCGTCGCCGCACAGGGAGACAGATTGATGCAGTTTGGGTGAGGCGCCTCACTACCAGTTCGGCTTACATTGACCCCGCGAGGAGACATGTCATTGGCACCGACCATGCACTCCTGTACTGTGATGTCCAGGGGAACAATGCCTCGTCCGTTCGATGGGGCAATGATTCGCGGGCACGCTATGTGGTAACGGATCTGCCGGCAGACATCATCGTCGATGCGAATGACCTCCGTGACCTTGCCAGGAAATGTACTAGGCCGCGACTGAGCACTGCTTATCGAGATCCTGAAGAAGTGGTTAAGGCGGCTGCACAGGCCCGGAACACTAATGACCCCAAGGATTGGAAGGCAGTCCATCGATGTCGTCGTCAAGCTCGGAGAACATGGCGAGCGCAGAGGCTCTCGTCCATTCTCAATGGCAACTGGCATGAATACCGATCCCTGCAAAGGGAGAAAAAGCGCCGGACTGGATGGTGGGGTGGTCTTCTGCACGACACTTCCTCGAAAGATCTCACCGCCAAGGTCCAGAATCATCTCAAGAACAAACTGGAGAACGAGTTCTCAAGTGATTGGGATGACACTCTCCAGCAGCAAGTTGATGCGATTTGCCTCCGGGATGACTTTGTGGATTTTACTCTCCTTGACCTTCGTGAAGTTTTGCAGGAGATGAAAATTCATAGTGCAGTTGGGCCCGATGGTATCAGTGTGCACTTTCTGCGAGCTGCTGCAAGTGACGACGTCGTGGCACCACAGCTGCTCGCACTTGTGAACCATATTGTCGCAAACTGCGAGCTACCCGAGATCTGGAGAGACAACTTCTTGGCTCTGCTTGCAAAGGTTGACTTCCCCCAAAAGCCGGGTGATCTGCGTCCCATCTGTGTCAGCTCAGCTTTTCACAAGATGATCAACAAGCTCATCTGTCGTAGAGTCATGCCGCGCATGCGTAACGGCTCGCTGATCTCTGGCTGCGGAAAAGGCAGACAGGCCGCGGATGTCATCGGGACCATCAGTCGTGTGAGGGACATCACACTTGAATGGCATCTCCCTACACTGGTCTGCAAGCTCGACATTTCAGGCGCCTTTGACAAGATCGACCGTGTCAAAATCATGGAATTCCTGATGAACAAGCTCAAGGAGAAGGATCTTGAACATGAACTTAAGTTTATGCTCTGCCAATTGCGCACTTATCGCCTTGTTGGTCAGGTCCCTGGGGGTGATGTGATTGAAGTCGATGCAAATGTCGGCATTAAACAAGGTGCCCCTGAATCGGCCGAAATCTTTGGTCTTGTCATGGATGATATCTTGAGCAGACTGGCGAAACAAAAGGCATGGGGTGACCTTGGCAAGGCCTTCGCTGACACGGATATCGAGCTTGTCTTTTATCAGGACGATATTTTCGTTGTCGAATCTCAGCTCCCACGTCTGGCGCGGAAGATCAAGATTCTTGAGCGCTGCCTCGAGCGGGATGGCTTGCACCTTGCCACTGAGAAGACCAAGATCATTGCATCCGCCTACTACCAAGGACCAAGAAAGGTTCAGGTAGGTGACTCCGTGTTTCAGATTGCTGCTGCAGGGGAGTCAGTTAAAGTGCTGGGCCTCTCCTTCTCGCTCCGTTCAAAGGCCTCGCAACAGTCCCGAGAATTGTTGGGCAGGACTCGTGATGCGGCAATGGCACACAAAGACATACTACGCAGCCATGCAAGTTGGGCAAAAAAGGCTGACATGATGCGAACCCTGGTTGAAAGCCAATTCTCGTGGACAGCAGGTGCCGTCCACTGGTCTGCAGAAGATCTTCGGCAGGCAAACATGCTGCAGCTCCACATCTTGCGCACCTCCTTTCGTATCAGTCGCCAGCGGGACGAACGATGGCATGAGTGGAATGCTCGCAGTATGCGTCATTGTCGTGCCTGGCTTGCTTGTACTGGCCGTGATAGGTGGTCGACTGTCATCCTTAGGCTCCAGCACACACTCGCCGGGCATTGGGCGCGCCGTGAAGAACACGTTGATGGCGCACCTCATTCAGTTCCGGCACTGCCAATGAGAGCTCTTCAGTGGAGAAGCACAGCTTGGTGGCGCCATCAGCAGCAGCTCAGCCCTCGTGTAGGACAACGTCATCCTCGCTGGGTGTTCATTTCCAACCTTGAGCGCCAGCTCGCTGATGCTCACGGGGTGAATTGGCCTGAGCTGGCGGCAGATCGCAATCGGTGGACTCAGCTCCGCCCTGCCTTCCTACATGCATGGGATGTCAAGTGGAGCCAGGGCCGTCAACTTGCCCTGACGATGTAGCAGACCCGCCAACACGGTATACTTGAGGGAAAATGAAGCTGTCTACAGCGGCTGAAGCTCCTCTTTATGCCTTGCTGGGTCGCTCCTCCTGAATGCTCGACTAAATCGAAATTATGTACTACCTGAACACATGCGAACCCATTGCTCACACCGACTGATCTCTGTACCGCATGCTGATTGATTGTATGGTTGACTCTGTCTTTCAAGTTGCAGTTTGTTGGAGCGACGATTGCACAGTACTTCGTCATCTGTCTCGGCTCGAGGTGAACTTGGAAAACTTGAGTTCTCACACGCTCTCTTCGTACCGCAGCATGGCTGCCTGGCTCCTTCTATGTGGACTTGCGTTGACTCGGGCAGGACCTTGGGAAGATGACGGAGCACCTCAAGAGCAGCCCAATCACTGGGATGAGTGGGAGACCCATTGGGAAGCCTCCTCTTCCTCGTCTTGGCCCACCTGGAGCACAACACCCTGGGAGCCTCAGGGATCGTCGGCACCCACAGCGACGCCCTCAATGACGCCTTGTTCATTGACGACACCTGGACAAGCTACTCTTCGCCCTGCTCTTCGACGACTCCTGGGACAACCCCTTCGTTGGCATCGACGACACCCTCGACAAGCTCTTCGCCCTGCTCTTCGACGACTCCTGGGACAACCCCTTCGTTGGCATCTTGCTCCTCGACTACACCCTGGACGACTTCTTCGGCATCTTCCTCCTCTTGGAATTCGCCTGGTTCGTGTGGGGGTGTTGTTCCCTCAGTACACATCAACCAGAGCCAACTTCCTCTGCAACAACTTGGCTCCGCTACGTGGCCTCCTCCCTCGGCGTCGTCGTCCTCTGCCTGTCCACCTCCGGAAAGTCTACGACCTTGGACACGGGAAGAGATAATGCTGAGGATGGCGGAAGCATGGGATGAAGAAATCTGCTGGGGTCTACAGGAACATGTGGTGGATGATATCCTCGGGTGCACACTGCAGGAGGCAACCAACGTGAACAACACGGCGAATCTCCAGCCCATCCCGGAGGACATGCCTTTACCCTTTGACATCCGCCCTCCTTTGCCTGAACCGCCTCAACAACCTGATGAAGTTCATAGTTGGTGGGATTGTGTACGTGACCGTCGTAACCTGCGTGGACAAGAAGGATTCCGACTTCGAGCTCAGGTGAACACCACGCCAGACGATGAAGCCGCTGCTCCTGAACAGGCGACCCCTGCACAGTGGTCTTCTTCCCCCTCTACCTCGGCGACTGATGACCAACCCCGAGGAATCACACAACGCTGGGGAGTACAACGTCCCGGAATCGATCGCTGGCATCACCCTAATGGGTCGGTTCGTTCTCGTCGACGCGAAAGGCTCGCATCTGAACAGGCCAATCCTGATGCGGTGAACCCACCAGCTCCTTTCCAAATCGAAGGGGTTGAAATGCACCAGACTGGCCCAGCAGTCAAGGCGAGAACCTTCTATGGAGAAACATTCCAGGTTTGGGGAACAGCCGCCTCGTCCAGTGACGACGTTAGCACTACTGTACCAGATGATGAGAGCAGTGCCACTGTCGATCACTATCATGGTGATTCCGAGGGGGGAACTTCTTCATCTACGGGATCCGCGAGCTCGTCCGATGTCGGTTTCTACAAACATGGGATCTGGCATTCTCGTCCTCGTACGCCAGCTGAACTACGTGCACACCAAGGCGGACGAGGTGCTACGCGAACTCAGCGTAAGTCGGCTAGAATGGCTGAGTACTGGGCTGGGTCTTGGAGACCTGCATGGCTCAAGCAATATGCTCGCGAAAGGGATGCGCGACAGGCTGCAGCACGAACCGAAGACCCTGCGGTGGTTGAATCTCTCAACCAAGGGACTTCGTGCAACAGCGAGCCGGCTACGCCTGCTTTGTCGCTAGAGAGTCGCTGGGCTCTTGCGAGACTTGTGCAACGTGCCAGTGAAGGAGCCGATGCACAGCAGGCGGTGTTGCAGGTACTTCGCCGTCGTCTTGTTCCTCGTGGACTCCTACCTGTAACAAGAGCCCCACGTACGGAGCAAGTGCGATGGAATATGTTCTCCTGGATACGGCAGTTTATCCCACTCTTCCTGGATAACATGGAGCGCCACCTGAGAACACCTCTCCAGCCACGTGAAAGTGAAGCAAGCTCCTCTAGCACCGATCTGGATGGACCTCGAAGTCGGAGTCGTTCACCCCGTGGGTCGAGCGAGCATCCTGTGGTTTCAGAAGAACTTCGAGATGAACTGGAAGAGTCGTTTGGTGAGGCTTCGTCGGGACCTGCTTCTCCGTTTCCCCTTCACTTGGCACCCACAGAGTTGCAAGGGATATGGCGTGAATCTGATGAGACTACAATGCCAAACCTGACTGCGATGGGATCTGGAGGGTGTAGCAACAGTTCTGTGAGCACTACTACCACGACTAACTCCCCCTCGTTGTGTGGGGCTGACTTGAGTGATGGGCATGGAGATGAAGTGTTCTTCATGCAGGGTCTCATCGCCGACTCTGGAAGCCGAACTTTCACAACAAGTGCACCCACTACGAGTAGTAGGCGAAATTGGATGACCTCGACTACCTCGACCTCGAGCCCACCTTCGACTTCGAGCCCTTCGACTTCGAGCCCATCGTCATCGACTACCTCGACATTGTGCCCATCATTGACTTCGAGCCCATCGTCGACCTGCTGCTCTGCTCCTTCCCGATTGGTGATGAGGATGTACCCATGCTGGACGAGTACGACCACCTCAACGACTTCGCTGACTACTGCGGAAGCGGTCCGGGATGAGGTGAATCAGCAACTGGTCTATGCAGGAGAAGCGGATGTACAAGATCTTACCAGGAGGTTGCTAGTGCATCAACGTCGACTACTACATTTGTTGCGCTTGACTCAAGTTGCATTGGATGAAACGTGGAGATGGACCCCAATTTCGCCAAATGCTTTGCCCCTCAACGTGAATATTCATGAAAGGCATATCTGGGGTGCCATCGTCCGTGAAGCTGCCCAAGGATCTGGCTCAGCATCTTCGGGAAGTTCCACGTGGGTGAATTCCCCTGCCGTACTGCTTCAGCCAGGATTACCAACGTCCTTGCAACAAACTGAGCAAGCACTTGAAGGCCTTCCTGAAAGCACGTGGGCTTCGTATCGTCGACGTGCCTGGCGACGCCACATGGAAGCCTTGTTTGAGGAGGGCGGGAGAGAAATTCCGCGTGGTTCATGGCCAGACCCTGGGGATCAGGAGCTTTTCCTGGTGCAAACCAATACTCAAGCAAGCATTGAGAACTGGCCTCCCATGGTACCGCTTCCTTTGACAGCACGTGATCATGCTCGTGAAGGAGTTAGTCGACGAGGCCATGCACTACGACCCGAACCACAAGTGGTCTCAGTCCATCAGGACTTACTGATGGAGAATGCGCGGCCCGCTGGTGAGTTGTCGATCCGTCGTCGTAATTTGAGCCATGTACGCCGCCGTGCTCGTGAGCTACCTCGCCACTCACGACGTCGTCGAGTGCGTCAGCGCCTTCTTCGCTCACGAGCTCCTCATGCCGCTGATCGTGAACGTGCCGCACAAAATGAAGGTGATGAAGCTGGTCCTTGTCTCTCGGGAAGTTCGCAATCGGGTGGACACGTGAACAGAGAAACTTCTTTCCTCCGTGAACGCAGCCGTAGTCGGGACGCTTGAAGAACCTGTGGTACGGTGACAAGTGAGTACTTCCGGTACAGTGAGGAGTGAGTGCAAGCGTTTTTCTGTGTGGTGTAAGCCTCTTCTTGAGGCAGGCCCTGTGACCTGCTTGTGTGCGGAGAAAGAGCCAGTGCACTTTAAAAAAAAAAACCCTAAACCCTAAACCCTCAGCTACATGCTCCCACGACATGCCCGAGGCAAGCAGATAGGACAGGCCGACAGATTGACTTTCTTGCCTCCGCTCGGTGCGCCTGCAGTCGTGTTTCAATACTCTCGGGATCACATGATGTGTTGGGTACGGACCACGATGTACTAGTGATGCTGGTTTCGGTGACGGGGGGGAGAGTTCCCCGAAAGACAGACACCAGACCCAGAGTGTTGGTTCGGGACCTGCCACCAATCGACAATCTCAGCCAGGAGGGGGTGGTCGCTTTGGCTCGGGACTATACCGCTCCGAAAACAGGCAAGAGCTATGTCGACCCTGAAGCTGTTAAAGCTCTTTTTCGTATTGCTCGTCACGGGAAGAACCGAGAGGAGTGGAAAGCAGCTTTCCAGGCCCGGAGAAAGGCTCGTGGGGTGTGGCAACAGGAACAGTTGCGGAACGCGGTCGCCGGTGACTGGGGTGCCTTTCGGCGGGTCCGCCAAAAGCCGAAGGGCGAGTGGGAGCATGGGTATGCAGATGCCAACTCTGAGCCTCACCTGAGCATCCACAATCACCTGCAGAGCATCTATCGGTCGGACGAGAGGGTTGAGGTATGTGAACCAAAACTTCCCTTCCGCCCCATCGAACTTGAAGAGCTGAAGGAGGCGGTTAGACTTGGAAAGCGGGGGGTCAGTGTGAGTCAGGACGGTACCTCTCAGGAGCTCATTCAGGGGATTATGGCAGCTGACGGGGGGGCGGAGGCCCTCCGGAGATGGTTCTCGGACATTCTCCTGTCAGGGGACCTGCCCGAAGATTGGTACAAATCCCTTATGATCGTGCTACCCAAGACGTCTCATCCGGTGCTCCCTAAAGAACTTCGGCCGATATCAATGTCCTCTGCTTTGAGTAAAACCTTCTGCCGGATCATCCTTCAGCGAAGCAAAATGGCGGTGAAACCCCATGGATCGTGTCAATGTTCGGGGCCGCAGAAGCAGACCACAGACTACGTGTACTGTGCACATCACCTTATGGCTCTGGAGAGGGAGTGGAAGGGAGGCCTGGCCTTCCTTAAGGTCGACCTCGAAAAGGCTTTTGACCTGGTAAGCCGTCCTGCACTTTCGTCATTTCTCGAGGAGCGCCTTGGGGCAGGGTACGAACTTCGCATTTGGCAGCAGCTTCTCGCGCAAAGCACGGCGAGTCTGGAAACCCCCTGGGGGGCGTCAGAACTTAGTGTTCAGCGTGGAATTCGCCAGGGCTCCGTCGAATCTCCTCTCTTCTTCTCGTGTCTTGCTGAGATGACGGTGGAAAAAACGGCGGAGACTTGTGGTTGGGCGAGGGAGGACCCTGCTCTGCCTGGCCTCATGCTTAGTGAAGCCTTGTTCGTTGATGACTCCATATTGTGGAATTCTTCGTTGAAGGTTTTGAGTCGCAGGACCGAGCAATGGGCGAAAACACTTTTGGAGTGTGGCTTGCGGATCAACATCGAGAAGTGTGCTTTGTATGTGAGCCCATATCATGACGGGGACAGGAGCATCACGGTACAGGGGGTCACTCTGCACTCGGGGGATCACTTGAACGTCATGGGGCTCCAGTTGAGCGTCACGGGCACAACATGTCAGCTCTTGGCGGGGTTACTGGCAAAGGCGAGGGATACCTTTTGGGGCATGAAATCCCTTCTGCTGTCGGACTCTCCGATACACTCGCGGGTACGCCTCATGCACAAGGTTGTGGGCGGGTGTGGGCTCTGGTGTATTTCGGCCTTTTACCCCGAGACCTCTGCCCAGCATCTCGTGAACACTTTCCAGATGCAGTTGCTGATCAGCATGTTGCGGTTGAAACGACGACCTGACGAAGGGTGGTTGTCATTTCGCAAGCGGTCCTACCGCACCGCCAGATCGGTTTTGTGGCAGGGCAAGCACCCCAGGTGGAGCAGTGTGTGGTGTGAGAGACATTGGTTGTATCTGGGGCACCTCGCTCGCTCCCTATCACATCACCCACCTCCGGCGGCGGGTCTGGTTTGTGCTTATCGCAACAGGGAGTGGTGGTTGGCAGAGCAAGCGAAGAGCGACAGAGAGGGTACTCGGCACACTGGCAAATTCTTTCCTCGGCTCATGCTTGCGGAGAGTCATCTTGACTCTGTTTCAGGTGGACCCTGGAGAGTTTGTGCACAAGATCGGGCACGGTGGACAGGCCTGGCACGAGACTGGGTTCGGTTTGCAGATGTGCCCTGGAGTTCGGGGAGGCAATTAGCACTGGTGGATGGATAGAGTGTTGACTAGTTGCTGAGCGTCGGTGGCAGAGCTGAGTGAAGCCTCACAGCTGAAGTGCTTGGTTGCCGCTGCTCCAGCAAAGGGGTAACACGACAAACACCCGTGCTCTTCCTCTCGCTGACTACTCGCTGCATGGCGGCGACTTTCTTCATGACCTTCGGCCACCCGCGCCGACTTGGCCTGAGCTCCGTGATGGCGCTCCTGGCCCTTTGGAATGCTTTGGCCCACCCTCCTCAAGGACGTGGGCCTGCTCCACTTGATCCACATGACAATGTACAGACGGCAACTTCCTTTAACGAGACCACTTTGGTTTCTCCGGAACAGGCTCCCCCGGCCCACATGCAGAACTATGAGACGGAAGACCTGGCGACAGGCCACACGGGTGAGGGGGAGACCACCAATGAAGCACAGGAACAGGAGCCCGCAAGTGGCTCCAATCAGCAGCCAGCTGCGTCTTCTTTGTCCTCGTCCGCCGGAGCCGCCTCCTCGGATCAGGCTCCCTTGGTGTGTGCCTGCCCGTCCATGGTGGACTCCTCGGACGGCTACCACTACCAGATACCCGCAGTGCCGATGAAGGCTCGCATGCAGCGTGCGAAACGTAAACGGCTCCTCCTTCGCAGCTTGATTGCGGATGAGACGGAGCGCTTTGTCAGGGAGGTTGACGACAAGCTCATTCGCATCTCCGAGGAGCACGATGGAGACTGGGTCATCGCGGTGTGCATGGAGCTTCGCCGGGAGATTGGCCTCTTCCTCCAGTACGACCCTCACCCTCGGGACGGACTTCGCGACGCTATGGTCGCTCCTATCCTCCAGACACTGGATGAACGTACTGTGGAAAACCCCCACATCATGGCAAAGCGGTATCGGCCGTGGCTGGATGGCATGTATGCAAGGCTCTTTCGGGCAGTCGAGCGGGTCAAGTTCCAGGCGGCAGAAGAGCTGGATCTGGGAGAGTTGGCGGATGGGTCGTGCTTAATGGACATGGGCAATCCACGTCCGCCATGGAGGGCACGATCCCGCCTCATAGGGCCGAGCGGCCCCAACAGTGCCCGGGAGACTCACACTTACGTCACCTTGCAGGCTGATGGTACAACAAGTGCGAGCCCACACCCGCCTGTTCACGGAGAACCTGCGAACATTGCGCAGGCGGTGGGCATGGTGTGTGACGTGCTTGGACTTCGGCACCCTGACGAAGAGCAAGAGAGTACTCCGGGGTTCCTCCCTGCTCGAACACAGAGACACCTCATCAACATCTTGACCCCGATGAGCGATGCTGGACGGCGCCTCATGCATGATGCTCTGGCCCCCTGCTTGAGTAGGCTGGGAGATGAGCTGGAAGAACTGATGATCTCCCTCCCTCGAGCCGATCGCGGTACGGCCTCTGGGTCGACACCTGCTGCTAGCTCCTCGTCGGGGCCGCGGCGGCCCAAGGCGAAAGCTCGTCCTACCACTGCACGTTCCCGCTCTCCTGTGACTGCGGTTGCAGATCCGGCAGCGAGCTCTGATGTACCTGATGAGGGGCCACCGGTCGACCTAGCCTCGGACTACGTGGACGTGTTGGTTGAGGATGACGACTCGGACGACGAGCTGCTGCTGCAGCTAGGCTTGGATGTTCACTACCCGGGGGATGAAGAAGCAGACACCTCGGGGTTCATGCAAGAGGCTGCACGCGGGACAAGGCCCGCACTGGCGCCGGGAGGCTCTGATGATTCCTCCAGTGCCCCTCAGGGCACCGATGGAGAGGGGTTGGCAGATGCAGGGGCAGGTGCAGGTGACGATTCGGGAGAATGTGCACCGCCCCGTCGACGTGCTGGACAAGGTGCGGGTGATGGTTCGGGAATACCTGTCCGAGAAGGAGAGAGCTCGCGAGCACTACCCGGCCAGCACGAGTCGGGAGAACATCGAGATGGAACCTCTTCGCCCCGGAGGGACCGATCCAGGTCCCCGCTCGCTCATGGTCTTGAAGTCTTCCTGGGAGCTCGTTGGTGGCCCTCGATCCTCGACAACTTCTTGGCTCTGCACACCAATGGTGGCGGCGGACCACGAATGCTGGGTTACCTCCAGCATCTGATCGAGGGCAGAGGTGTACGCTCTTATGCTGGGTATTGTGCACCGGTACTTGCCCACCTCGAGGACACTGCCCCGGATCCCCTGAACACGGGCCTCGTGACCCAGGATGTGGAGTTTGCGGTTCTGTTGGAGAACTACATGTGGGAGGATTGGGTTGATGAGAGGCGGCCCCTACCTGGTACCCAACCGGTGAACGTGGGCATCTTCGCGGCTGTGGACGGGGTTCGAGCAGGGGAGGACACGTATAGGGTGCTACAGTGGACAGACGTGGCACAGCTCAGTGCCCTTCCTGGGGACGACAATGCCTCCCCCATGCTTGAGAATGCCGAGAGCGGCAGCGAGGTCAGCTGGTCTTCTTCCTTGGTTCAGTCTGCCCTTGTCCTACGCCCACATGGTGGACTGGTGCAAGTGGTCCAAAGCCTGGACGTAAGACTAACCGACTTCCCTCCTTCCACACGGGTACGGCGAGCTCTTGTGATGCTCGATCGCCTGAGGGCGTACTACTGCGCATCTGGAGGGCGACGGCGTCTACCTGAACAGGCGGAGAGCTTGGAGGCCATGCTCACGACCCATGCCGTTGCTGACAGTGGCGAGTGCTCTGCCGGGGACCCTGACAATGAAGACTCGTTGTGGGTCAACTCCTGGTGGGATCAGCTTCGGTCCCTCCTTCCTCCGCCGGATGACGAGATTCCGCCAACACTGCTACGGGAGACTGTGTCAACTGGCAGTCCGGCGGGAGGGGACCATGATACAGACAGCCGAGGGACTACCATTGAATGGCATGAACGCCAGGAGCTTCTACAAGAAATGGATGACGCCCGCCGTTATGAGGAGTACGTTCTCGAGAAGGAGCGGCGCGAGCAAATGGAGGCGGATGAGAGGGACTTGCAAGAGGCAGCCCGGCTTCGTGCTGTTGAGCGTGGGGGTGCTGGAAGTGCCCGTCCCGACGGTCGAGCCTATCAGGTATGGGAAGACTGGGCGGTCTACGATGAGATGTACGGGGCCTCCAGGTCGGCGAGCAAACGGGCTCGAGTAGAAGTCGAATCTTTTCTGGGAACTGATGCCAATGGCCCGAGTTCCAGTACCAGCCTCTGGGTTCCACCGGCGAGACTGTTGCGGATCACCATCGCCCTGCCTCAAGTCAACGTGGAGTCGCCAACGCCTCTGGAGCCTACGCAGGAGGGCATCCCGGGGGGTATCGGTGACATGGTCCTGGATGTCGAGCCGACAACGACGACGGGGGCGAATGGAGACCATGTGGCTTCGGGGCAATGGCCGGCCGGATCTCTCAGGGATGGGGCTGAGCTGGGGAACCCGAATGTCGACTCTGGCGCGTAGAGGAGGGCTGAACTGAGTGCCTGAGCTTGCTTCGAGTAGTGTGGTAGTGTGTTTTCCGGAGACCCTGACAGCACATCGGACTAGTATGTGAAGGTCGTGACGAGTCTGAGTTCACAAGTCCTTTGTTGTGGGCCAGTTACCCCGTGTTCCAGGCTGCTGTCTCAGGGCTGCTATACACCCCCAGCGGGACACCGCTTTCGGAATGCTTGCCAGACGGAAAAGGGGCGTCTAACAAAAAAAAAAAAACCCTCAAGCCTAAACCCTAAACCCTAAACCCTAAACCCTCAAGCCTAAACCCTAATAGCATCAGGGAGTTTCAGGCCCTTGGTGCATCCAAGCTTGGAGTATCGCAATGATCACAGGATGTCGTGCCATGCTTCCCGCTTTGATGGGGCGGAAAAGCCCTGAACCCCCAAACCCTAAACCCTGAACTTGAAGTTTAGGGTTTAGGGTTTAGGGTTTAGGGCCTAGGGTTTAGGGTTTAGGGTTGAACCCCTAAACCAAGACGTTCTGCTCGTGAAATTCTGGAAGGTCATTGGCCGATCTCAGACGCTGAGTGTGGAGGCGGCTGCGCTCTTATGCAAAACTACTATACTCCACGATAATAGTAGACCACAATGTACCGTAATATGCTATATTGTACTAGTTACCATAATATGCTATTGTATCCCTCAGTATACTATGATACATACGATGACTATGATATACCAATCATTCCTCAACATACCATGATATATTATAATATCCATTGCTATAGACTATAGATACCATGAAACCCAAAAACCCTTCTTAAAATACCTAGCGCTTTCGTGACGCCGACAGGGGGCTGCTCCTGCCCTTCTGCCGTTAGGGCTTCAGGGTTTCAGGTTTTAGGGTTTAGGGTTTTCGGGTTCAAGGTTTAGAGCTTTAGGTTTTAGGGTTTTAGGTTTTCCGGTTTAAGGTTGACGGTTTTGGGTTTTAGGGTTTTGGGCTTTAGGGTTTAGGGTTGGGGGTTGAGGGTTCAGGGTTCAGGGGCAGAGAGGTTCCTTACAGTTGGGGGTGGATCGGGGTCCAGTCTAGTCCAACGAGTCGAAGGGCCAAAAAATCGACAGGGTTACGGTTACATTCAGAGCTTCTTGAGCGCAACTGCGAGGGAAGCAAGAGTTGGTCTCAGAAGCCAATGGAAAGGACCGAAGGCTTAGGGTTACCGCTTCGAGCAGGGTAGAGTATAGAGTAACAGCGTAGTGCAGTGTAGTATGGTGTCGCGGTGTAGTGTAACATTGTAGTGTAGTGTGGTTCAGTATAGTATTTCTTGCACAGTATTGCATGGTATGCTGTACTATGGCGTCGTATCACACCGTGTCGAAGTGCAGTAGAGCTGTATAGCATGTATAGTGTGGTATAGTATTTTGTAGTCAGCTATAACCAAGTAGAGTACGGGAAACAAGTATGGGATGGTGTAGTGTATTCCGTGTAATGTAGTTTAGTTCAGTCTAAGGCTTGACTCGACTCGTATGGTGTAACAGTGTAGTGCATCATCGTATAGTGTAGTGCAGTACAGTCTGGTATAGTGTAGTCTCGTCTGGTGTATTGTAGTGTAGTATAGAGTAGTATAGACTAGTATAGTATAGTATAGCATAGCAATTAGTGTAGTGTAGTGCAGTAGAACAAGTACATTGCAGTATCCTGTAATACAGCCTCGCAGAGTCTAGTGTAGCGTAGTGCAGTGTAGTGTGGTATAGTATAGTAGATAGTGAAGCATGCATGTAAGAATCGACAAAATACAGCGTCGTAGTATAGTAAGTATAGTAGAACAAGATCCGCAAAACCCTTGTGTTTCTGGAGATGCGGCAAAACTCCCACAGAATCTCAACGTCAGGTGGGTATCACCACCGTCCTAAGCTTCACAGTCTACGAGTGCCCTGAGCCTGCCGGCCCGACGACTTGTGGCCCCTGCACTTCGGGATTGCCATGCAGGCTTTTAGTTGCTGGGTTTTGGGGCTTCTAGCAAGTAGGGTTGATATGGCTCAAAGACCCAGCTTTTAGGAAAGGCTTCCGAAGAAGATCACCTGCGATGCATGTGCCAACTTCTCCGATGCCTTGGACAGGATAACAAAGAGCGTCGTCTAGCATTTTGCGACCTGGTGTTATAGATATATAGCAGAGAGAGAGAGAGAGAGAGAGAGAGAGAGAGAGAGAGAGAGAGAGAGAGAGACAGAAGGAGCGAGAGAGAGAGAGCGAGAGAGAGAGAGAGATGGCCAAGTGCAAGCAAGAGAGAGAGAGAGAGAGAGAGAGAGAGAGAGAGAGAGAGAGAGATGGCATCCCCCGGCAAGGGGATGGGCACCCACGTTGTCTCCCTCCCCGAAGGAGTTGAGACGCAAGGGGGACACGGAGCTCCGAAAACGTCATGGCCCCGTGTAGGGCAATCAAGCAGGCAAAGCAAGCAACACAGTCAATCGAATTTTACTGTTTGTCAGAAATCTGCGCCCAAGGCAAAGTCTGGTGGGGCTGAGTGGCGCGGCTGGGTTGAAACTAGAGAAGTGTGGGAGATAGAAGTGGCCCGTTCAACGGCCTCCCGAGATACACCTTGAACTCATCTATTACAACACATTTCGAAAGGAGGCCGACGTGCTCATGGCGCAGATTGGGAACGTCCTTGAACCCACACGTATCCCCCAACAGGAAGGTATGTCAGCAATCGTTAGCAAGCCGCCGACCTGCTGGATATTCCAACCCCCATGGCCATGGTGCTTGAAACTGGAGGATTTGCCCACTGGCCCCAGGGCGAGCACCAATGCTGCAACCCGTGATTATGAGGGAGCAGGTAGTAGCGCACCGAGACCTCGCGCGATTAATACACCGAGTCGCTGGAGTTCCATGGCCCAGCAGTACCAGAGTCCCCGCAGCTTAACTCGCATCAACTTTTGGCTCTTGCAGTATACGACCGCATCTGTATAAGGTCCGAAGACAGATTACTGTACAGCACTGTCGCCCCAGTGGGTGCTCGTCGAGTCCCACCCTCTTAGTGCCGCCTTGGGGATCCGCACCCTTTCCAGCACCAGCCCACCCAGCAGAGACTGGCACCAGGCCCCTTGGCATAGCTTCGAAACCCTAAGCCCCAAAACCTAAGCCCTTGAGCCCTGTACAAGCCATCTACGTACTATATCGTACACTGGACCCTGTTACTGTTACTATTACTATTCTACTATCATTATTTCTATTACTATCTATTACTATTACCATTACTATTACTATTACTATTACTATTACTATTACTATTACTATTACTATTACTATTACTATTACTATTACTATTACTATTACTATTACTATTACTATTACTACTTACTAGTACTAGTACTACTTACTACTTACTATTACTATTACTATTACTATTACTATTACTATTACTATTACTATTACTATTACTATTACTATTACTATTACTACTACTACTACTACTACTACTACTACTACTACTACTACTACTACTACTATACTACTACTACTACTACTACTACTACTACTACTACTACTACTACTACTACTACTACTACTACTACTACTACTACTACTACTACTACTACTACTATTACTACTACTACTACTACTACTACTACTACTACTACTACTACTACTACTACTACTACTACTACTACTAGAGTCCATAGTGCCAGGTGTTTACTCCGGAGACTGCCCGATGCCTCGGCTTGCTGAGGCTGCAGTGCGGTTTACTTGGCTCCGGGTCTTAAAATATAGCCTATTCTACCTCTCTAACTGACTGCAATTCTTGAATGAAACCCAAGGCCTTAAGCCGCTTCCTAAAATCCAGATGTGAGCTTGTCAAGGCATCTAGGGCTTCAGGTCTCAAGCTTTGATATGTAAAGCTTCAAAGCATTGCCATAACACTGTTGCTTTCATCTTGCAGCAACTTGCAAATCTTGTTTTCTATGACTGCGCCAATCTTGCGAGAACTGGCAGTGACGAGTTGTGATGCTATTTGTCTTGTTGTTTCTAACGCGACAGCTTCGCATGTCGCTACCATGCTATCATGCTTGCTGGGCGAGTACTCATGAGGCGTTGATACGACAATATCAAGACGCTGACGTTCGTTTGACCAACACAATGCGGCTTCAGCTCCCGCCATACATATAGCGAAAGCAGCGAAAGCAATGACAGTGATGATGCGTTCGTGCTGTGTTTGTGGTTCTCATGAAGAGCACCTTTTGAGTTGGTGGCAGAATGCCTTCGATTCTTCCATGCCGGCGACGTCAGTACTTACTTGAGTCTTGCAGATAAGGCATTCCACGCTTGAAGTAGACTGCGTGCTGCAGCAGGGTGCCTGTGGAACGCCTGGCAGAGCGCTACTCCTCCGGAATCTCAGCTTGATCCGTTCTTACGTGGGTTTAGGGTTTCCGAAGCCTCAAATCCTGGTTCAACAAAGAGATATCAAAGTAAGCCCAAGCGAAGAACAGACAGATTGAACCATGACGGACTACCACAAAACATCCGAAAGTTCCTCGAAGCTTCCTTCAGGACGGCTCAGGGTTGGGGTTTTAGGGTCTAGGGGTTGAGGGTTTTAGGGGTTAAGGGTCTAGGATTTTTGAAGCAGCCTAGGTATCTTTCAGCAGTGGTTCAACCTGGATACGACTACGGACCCCCGGATGCCTGCTGGAGATCTGCAGAGCCTCGTTAGCCGCTTCGAGCAGGCGCCACCCGAGCGCTGAGGTTCAGAGCTTGAGGTTGAGAGGTGTAGATGATGACCATGAGGATGCTGACGATGATGATGATGATGTTGTTGGGGATACTGCTCTCATGTTGATGTTGGTGAGGTGTTGATGGATATGCGATCTTATGTCTGTTGTCGTTATTAATGGGTGTTGCGTGTGGTGTTTCTGTTCTTCCTCGTTCTACTAACAACATCATGCATGATACGTCTAGCATACTTACCGCTGGTCACTGATTTCACCTCAAAACCTAGCATCACAAAGGGCGTTCGATCGCAGCAGCAGCAGCAGCAACAACAACAACAACGACCGCGACAACACTTGCTCCAACTTCTGCTGCTGCTGAGGATGCAGATCCTGCTGCAACTCTTGCTGCTGTCGCTGCAGCACACTACTGTGCGAACGATGGTTGTTTGTCTCAACGTTTGCGACACGCTTTCCTGGTTCGCCAGTCATACGCCGATGCTGTGGCGGACGTCTACCAGCCTGCAACCCAGGCTTGTCCCACCTCTAGCAGACAGGCGCGACAGCTTTCTTCACCTCCACCGATCGATCTTCAGTCGCTGCACCCCTAAATAGGAGGATTCTTAGTTACACTTATTATAAGGGCCCCAAAATATAAGGTACCCTACACAGTAGGATTCTTATTAAACGTATTATAAGGGCCCCGAAATGAGGTACCTCTAGCTTTCGGCAACTCAAGGCCCAAGATCTGCTTGTCGGTCATTGGCACTGCCTTCGAGGCACCGTGGATGCCAACGCTCAACATGACATGGTTTAGGGTTTGGGGTTTAAGTTTAGTTTTTAGGGTTTAGGTTTAGGATTGCGGGTTTACGTCCGATGCGATTTTGCCCTTCTTGCTAGTTCTAGGTCGAGACAGGATTTCGGCGCCCTGTTCGTTCACAGGTGCAGCGAGGCACTCGGCAGACCTGCTCTATCTTCGTGGGCGAGGACGTGAAAACTCAGGCCAGCTTGCTGCGACAAAAAGATGCGGTAGTTAGCTTATTATGATTATTATTATTATGATTATTATGATTATGATTATTATGATTATGATTATTATGATTATGGTTATTATGATTATGGTTATTTTGATTGTACACTCTGGGAGAACTGCATTCTGTTCCGACATCCCGAACCCCAAGAACTGGCCTAAACCCTCAACCTCAACACATCCCAAAACCCTAAAGCCCCAACCTCTAAACCCCTAAACCCCTAGACCCTTAAACCTGAACCCTAGACTCTAAAACCCCGGAACCCCTAGACCCTTAAATCCTGAACCCTAAACTTCAAAACTGCTGAACCCCGTCACCAGGCTGGCCCCGACCTAAAGGCACTCATCGCATCGCACAAGCAGCAGGCGGCTTTAGGGAGGACTGTAAAGGGGGTGGCTTGAATGGGGGCTTTAAGGAGGGCTGAAAAAGCGGCTTGACAGGGATTTGGGGGTTATATGAAGATTGAGATACTGATTACAATCATACCACTGCAGACGTCATAGTCCCTTTCTGATCCTTAATGTCCCGATATATTGAGGAGTTCAGGGCTGTGGTGATGTTTCAGAGCAACAGGTGGCTGTAGCAATGCAAAGTTCAGGTGTAGGCCCAGGCTTCAAGAGCTGAGGTTCGGTCCCCAACTTCAGACCCACATCAGCTTTGTCATTGAGATTTCGGATGGCTTTCTTTATTATAAGGGTATCGCATAGGGGTCTTAATGATTCGAATGGGGGTGGGTGTACTGACGTATAACTGTATTGCTTAAGGGCTCGAGGTGTTGCCCATGAGATGGTTGAGTTTTGGGCAGCCAACAGTCGCTTCGAGCAACGAGGGCAACAGCTCAACGACCCCTATGACAAACCGTAACTCGTGCATAACAGAGGGTGAGCAAGAAGTCCGATGACCCTTATAAGTAGGGGCCCTAATCCCTGATACTATGAGAGCCCCTATATGGTATATGAGCCTCAAGCCCATTTAGGGTTCTTTTGATCCTTAAGCTGCATCTCACTTTGACATCCGGCTGCGCCTTGACAGTCCGAAAAATTTGGCATGGAGTGTCAGGCCGCCTACATCGACGCTCTGCACGAAGAGATCCGACGTGCATGCCTGAGGGCAGATCTGTGGGTTTTGGATTAAAGAAAGACCTAACAAGATTCGCAATACTAGCAGTAGTACTGATAGTAGTAGTAACAATGACAACATGAATAGTTCATGTTATATACCTAATTACGTGTAATCAGCATAACAATGACAATAGTAACCTGCATTCTGTTAGACTTGTTGCTGGTCGGGGGCCGGAGGCTAAGATAAACATGGCCGTACTTTGGATGCCTGCCATCCCCACGTGGCAGCTAGAGCCTTTTTCTGCACTGTGCTTCATCGATTTACTACGAGGGTAGTTCTCTAAATTAGGGTTCTAAAGTTAGAATCCTTTTTAAAAGGGTGCCGTATGTACGATTCTGGGGACCAGAAAGGGATGCTAATTTAGAGAATTACCTCCGAGCCAGGAGCAACGCAAGAAAAAAAGGGCCTCCTTTAGAAGACCTTGGAGCCTGGAGAGCGAACGCAAGGGTAATTTAGGGCCTTAGTAAGTACCTGTACTGTTTTGGGGGGGTTCCTTTAAAGGGGTCAATAAGGGCTACTAAGGGTTCGATTTCGGGGCCTTCATCATTACCTATACTACTTTGGGGGTTCCTTATTATAATTATGCTATAGTGGGCCCCAAAACCTATTCGAATTATTAAGGCCCCTGCATTATAGTACCCTCATAGATCCCTTACCGTAGCCCTTATAGGACCCCTTTAAAGGAACCCCTATTCTAATTATTAAGGCCCCTACATTATTGCGCTTCCTGAGGCTTTAACGTGCCGTCCTATCGTCCACTGGCCGCCAGCATGGGTATGCAGGCCTCTGAAGAGCTGGCGATGAAAGGCAGAAGGTTGATAGGGACGGCGAGTGCGGGTTCGCATCACATCAGCTTGCCAAGAGTAGTAGCAGCAAAAGCAGCAGTTATGGCAGTACTGGCAGTAGCAGCAGTAGCAGTAGTAGCAGCAGTAGCAGCAGTAGCGGCAGTAGCAGTAGGAGTAGGATTATGATGATTAATGTTATTATTATTAGTAGTAGTATTGGCTGTAGTAGTAGTGGCCGTAGGAGTAGGAGTCGGGTAGCATAAGGAGTGCAATAGGCCGGAGTCGTCCAGACTAGTCATGCTGAGGTTGCCTTTCTCGTGGTGGTTGGAGAAGTATCATCATTCGGTTTTGATTCAGCTTCGGATTCATTTGATCTTCTGTTTGTCGTTGCTTAGCATCATGAGGAACGGCAGTTCTGGGGTGGCTGGGGGCGGCTTTTGGGGCACGGGTTGCTTGCGCTGATGTGTGGTTGGGGGAATGGATTTCCCTGCGTTGTCGGGGTTGGGGGGGGGGGGCTTGGGGGCTGAGGGGCTCCGGCCAGCAGTGAAGGGGCTGTAATCACAAGTGAATCCACATTTTATCCGGATTTTGAGGGGTCTGGAAGAGCGAATCGGAAAGTGAATCGGGAAATTGGCCCCGCCAGACCTCTCCAGGCACCCTTCCAAAGGGTCTCCGGGACGGGCAACTTTGTTCATTTTTGATTTACTTTTGATTCACTTCCAGCCAGGAAATATTCATTTTAGATTCACTTTTCCATTCATTTTGGATTCACTGTTTTTAGGGGGGATCAAGGACCACCCCGACCCTTCCAAGCTGTGTGGAGGGTGCCGCCCCGACCCCGACCTGCCAAGAAGTTCCAGGATGGGGGTGCGTCCCACCCCGACCCACAAGTCACCGGCCCAGCCAGCCCTGAGGTGAGGCCAGTCCGCCCGACACCACCCGGCTAAGGCTAAGGTAAAAGCCAGAAAGTTGGAATATGATTATCCTAACCCTTCTATGGTAAATTATAGTGCATCCTACCATGAACCATATTCCAACTTTCTGGAGTTCCCTGTAAACTAGACTAATACATGCCCTTTTGCCTGGCAACAAGCCCACAGCACAGAGGACATGCCGTAGCTGTGTAGCGAGTCGCCTGGCGCGTGCGTTTCACAGCCACGACCAGACCCGAAGGCTTGAGAGAAGGCCAAAATTCCAATCCAGGAGTGAATAGGGAAGTGAATCCAAAGTGAATTGCAAAGTGAATCGCAAAATCGGAGTGAACCGAAATCGAATCACTTGCAGCTGAAGTAGCAGTACTGATCGTCGTCGTATTATCAGCGGTACTGGTGGTCGTGGTAGTCGCCAGAATATCCGTTTAAGGCCCCTACATTAGAATACCCTCATAGATCCCGTATCGCAGCCCTTGTAGGATCCCTTTGGAGGAACCCCTATTCTGAGTAAGCAAGACAAACAGAAGTCCTTTGCATCAACGCGTCCCTGCTGCTTTGCTTAGCACCGGCCAGGGCTCGATGAAACCGCCGCCCACTATGCCAGGGCAGGCCGATATCAGCGGTTTTCATAGGGGTCCTTAGGGGTGTAGGGGGAGGGGGGGTAGGGGGCCTTAAGGCCCATAATAAGGACTAATAAGGCCTATTTAAGGAAATATAGTCCCCTACACCCCTCCCCCCTACACCCCTAAGGATCCCTATGATATCAGCGGTTTAGGGCTCAGTAGAAGCCAGAAAGTTGGAATATGATTATCCTAACCCCTTTATGGTAAATTATAGGGGATCCTACCATTAATCCATATTCCAACTTTCTGGAGTTCCCTTTAGGGTTTCTTCGTGGTAATTTGGTTGTCATTGTGGCCTTAGTACTCAAACGTTTCGTAGTGCGACAAGAAGTCGAATAAGCCGCCGCTGCATTGGCCAGTGGTAGTCGTGGTGGTCGTGTTGCAGTCGTGTCCGAAACACGTGTACGTAACAGCCATACCAGCGGCAGCTTCATCAACAGGAGTAGCAAGAACCACAGCAACTGCAACCACAGCAGCAACAGCCACTGCCACAGCCACTGCCAGTGCCACAGCCACTACCACTGCCACTGCAACAGCAACAGCAACAACAACGACGACGACTACTCCTGCTGCTGCTGCTACTACTACTACCACTACTGCTATCACTGTGACTACTAGGCAAGAGCTCATTAGCTAACTGCTGCTGTCGTCCCCCTCGTCTGCCTCGTTTGGTTCGGTGCTTCATCTTCGGGCCCTCGGGGCTGGTTGACTGCTTATCACAGCATTCCCTGTTCGGAGGGCTCGATGCCGCCGCCCATCTCCTCCAACATTGCACCGATGGCATAGGCGGGGATGTCCACGGGCGAGGAAATCGGAGATGTGGTGGGTCGCAACTGATGCTTGCTGTGTTAGTGATAATGCAGGACACGTCAACCCCTCTCCGCTTGATGCTGCTTGCACGGTTTGTTTGCGGCAGGAACTATGCAGATGCCAAGATCTACACCAAAGGCTGTGGCGAAGTAGTTTCCCGATGGCACCTACAGCGGTGGGCTGTTGCTGCATCCCGAGTATCCGTACATGTCTCGGCAGGTGATGTAATCCTGACCTCGTGCGGCTGCTGCCCATCATCATGTGCCCTGCGACTTGAGGACCAGAGGAGTCTTTTGGGGGCCTGCATATTTTTCCAATACTATTTTGGGGGTTCCTGATTATATATATATATGTATATATATATATACACACATAGTATTTATTGTATAATGGGGCACAAAATCCTATTCTAATTGTTAAGGCCCCTATAGTATGTCGATCAAGCAATGACGGGTCACACCAGTGCACGTTCTGCTTCTCTGTTTGTCGTGCAGGACTTGTCCTCACATCGCTTGACTGAATGTTACTTCGCGTCCTTTCCGAGCCCTGAAAATGGTCGCATGTTGCTTTGCGCTTTGCTGGACTTGGTCTCGCGCGACTACTATTATTACTAGTATCACTATTATTACTATTATTACTATTATTACTATTATTACTATTATTACTATTATTACTATTATTACTATTATTACTATTATTGCTATTATTACTATTAGTACTATTATTACTAATAAACTATTATTACTATTACTATTAACTACAACTTGTAGCGCAGCATTTCGAGTCACAGCCAGCGATGGGTGAGGCATCGACTTGTAGATGCCATGCTAGTCTTAATGATTAGAAGAAGGTCTTGGGGCCCATGATACCGGCCCCATATTATGGTACCCTTGTAGATCCCTTACCGAGGCCCTTTTAGACCCCTTTAAAGGAACCCCCCCACCCCGCCCCCAAAAAAAAACAAACACATAGTATTACATAGTATTGGCGCCTAGCATTTCTGAAGGCACGTCATCCTAGTGACATCCTGTGCCGTTCTGGCTCAGGCTGCATCTGCCATTTGCTGATACAACCTCAGAATCTAGGTTTAGGTTTTAGGGTTTGGGGGTTGGGGTTTTAGGGTCCTCCACGGATCTTTCCCGTGCGCATCCCGGAAGAAAATAGGATAGGTGACGCGATCAGCAAGGTCGCTACAGTGTGTGCGGCATGTAGGCAGGGAGGGGCGGGCACTTACAGTACAAGTTCCAAGCCAACTCTGGTGCCGCCCGGTGGATGTCCTGGCTTCGTGTGGGACTGGCGTGGAAGCTTCCAGCTTGAAGGGAAAAGTATCTGCTCGTGTGACCTTGTGGCAGTGCCTGGTAGGACCGACAAGGTCAGACATTCAATAGCGCATAGGATTCAACGAGGTCTCAGTACGTAGGAGTTCCGAAAGCGAAAGGAGCAATTCACATGCGCTGTGGCTCAAGTCCGGGTGGGGTGAAGTGCCTGCGAGATTTGGGTGACTGGAGCTAGTAGCCTTGGTGTGCGAAAGCCGTGATGCAGGACTCTGAAGGACCCGCTCCGGGTGGATCCCAGAGCTTTGGGGTTAAGTCGGAGGGTTTCAACCAGAGCACAAGTGCCATGTATACCGAAAACGTCCGAAATCACAGCTGCACTTTGGAAAGCCATTGTCATTGTGTTAAGCTTTGTAGCCAGACGAGGAGTGCAGCTTCGACTTGCCTTTTTTTATCTTCCTTGAGCCTGCAGGAATTCCTGTGGTGCCTGTGGCAGCCAAAGATCCACCGCCCGAGGTCGCCAGCAAAGTTGTTGTAGTACATGCTTCAGCTGGTACAGGATGAGCCTAAACTGGATCGTGCCAGAACACTGAGATAGCTGAAATTTCGCATGCTCTTCCAGGAAGCTTCCAGCGGCTTTGCATTTGTGCGAGAAACACTGCCGTGATCTCAGGGACCTAGTGTCTCCATGCAAGTCATCTTAATCACCGTCATCAGGCATCACCATTATCATCATCACCAACATGATTTCTATCATCATCAACATCATCACCATCACCACCACATCACCGCCATACCACCGCCATCATCATCATCATCATCATCAGCAGCATCCTCATTGCCGTCACTCCTCCCCACCACTCATCATCATCATCATCATCATCATCATCATCAGCATCATCATCATCGTCATCTTCATGAGCGCCTTCACCATCATTATCGGCATCTTTCCATCTTCATCATCGTCCTTACAGTCAACCATCATCGTCCTCCGCCTTCTCAGCCTGGTTGTCGCTCGCATTTCCGTCCCCTTCCGCCTGATCACCGTCGACATCACCATCAGATCAATGCAGTAGCAGCCACCAAGGCCCCATGTGTTTCTCGTCATCTGCGACATGAGTAACACGCATCGTTATACCCTGGTCGTTCCTGAAGTTACTGCGTGGCCATCCTGAGCACCATCCTCAGCTTCGCCATCGTCGTCATTATCTTGTCACCATCAGGACACTGATTTCATTGTTCGCTGATTCTCATCGTCGTCGTGGTCGTCGTCGCCTTCATCATCATCATCATCATCATCATCATCATCATCATCATCGCACGACCAGCACCATCGTTATCAACAGCATCCATGCAACCGGTACTTTGAGCATGCTGCTACTATTGCTAATGCTTGTTGCTTTCCAAGTGCCCTCGCCACTACACACGTTTGCGAGTACGGCCGCGAACACAGCACCTACGACCACTTCTACTCCTACAACTCCTCCCGCACCTCCTACTACCGTTATCACTCGTGATAATAAAGGGTGGAACCAATGATAACAGTTGTCTGTGTGATCGTACGTTGTCACGGCCACTGTCTAACTGCTGCTGCCACTACTACGACGAAGACCACCGTTCACTACAATAGCAGAATCAATGCTCTGCCGCCACCACCACCACCACTACTGCTACTACTACCATGTACTACTAAAATCACTACTACTACTACTACTACTACTACTACTACTACTACTACTACTACTACTACCACTACTACTACTACTACTACTACGACGACGACGACGACGACCACCACCACCACCACCACCACCACCACCACCACCACCACCACCACCACCACCACCACCACCACCACCACCACCACCACCACCACCACCTCATTGTTGGAAGCGTCCTGCCGTCTCAACTCAACCGAACTCTTTCGCGGGTGTGCGCAGCTGAGGCATGAGCTGACGGGCATTCAGTCTTGTGGTGGTCTCAGTGACCATGAAAAGCAGCGTTTGATCTTTTATTCCATCCTGAGGAATCTAATTCCGCGCATTTCTTATCACACACACACACACACACACACACACACACGCTCTCTCTCTCTCTCACACACACACACACACACCGGGTGCTTGCAATTTCGCAAACCCAGCAAACGGCGTGCTTGTCAGTTCATGTTCGCAGCCCGCGTTGATTGTTGTGAACATCGATGTCTACCGGTCAGCCGTCCGACTCGCGAGGCATTGCGGGCATGAAGGATGAGTTGAAGCAGCTCCGTTCCGATCTTGAGCGGGAGCAGACGGTTCGCAAGGAGCTCCGAACACTCAGACGCCTGTCCGTGTCACGGAATCAAAGCCACCGACTGCTATCATCTTCCACAGCCAGTATCTGTGCTGAGCCCTACACCCCAGGAGGAAACAGAGACCGTGCGCCGGCTGCTGACACGCAACATAAACGAGGAGTCGCAAATGCGTGTGCAGGGCTCAGAGTGAACAGAGAAACAGGTTGAGCCCTGACCTGAGATGACAGGGTTCCTTTAAAGGGGTCTATAAGGGTTAGTATAAGGGATCTATAAGGGTACTGTAATAATGTAGGAACCTGATTAAGAAACCTTGGGCCCTTGTTAGGGTTCCTTGTATGAATCCTAGTAGTTTGGGTTTTTTTCGCCCAGAGTTTCTTAATCGGTTTCCTACATTACTTTGCTAATCCATGTCTGAAAGCTCCTGTTACATAAATGCATCGGAATATTCACTCAAATATGTGCACATGTGACATATGTGTGAAGTTGAAGAATGTATACCCTATCCATCTATGCATCTATCTAACCATCTATCTCTATCACATGACATATGTGTATTTTCCATTATACATACGTCCGCATATACTAAACAAAAGAGCCGGAATAGCCCTAAACTGCTACTGCAGGCAAGCTTGGACAGCAAGCTCGAGGCCTTCCAAAATCTTTCGAAGACGTCACCGGCTAAGCCTTCTTTTCCTTGCACGGCGGTGCGTGACGATTTCGCGATGGCCTTTCGTTTCCTCTTGGAGCTGTTAGGTGGATCAGCTCTTTGGGAAAAGATGTCATGGCATCAAAAGCTCGCGCCCAAGGTAGGAACTGGAAGATTTCGAAGCCTGCAGGCCACGAAAAGATCGCGGCATCATCTTCGCCGATTGTCATCATGCGTAAGCTTACTGTATGTCTTGCTCCTCTCCCTTCCCTCAACCCCACACCCCTCCCCCAAACTCTTTTGTTTCTCAGGAGCGCCTGAACTGCCTTGACTCCATTGCAGAGCAGCACAGTACATCGCTCCTTGCACACGAGGAGCTTATGTTTCGACGTAGGCTGTACGATTTAAGGACCAAGATTCAGGGTTCAGGTGCAAGATTTAGTTGTTAGGGTTTTACAAAAGGTTCAGGGTTTAAGATTTAGGGTTTAGGTTTTAGGGTGTGATTTAGGGCTCAGGATTAGGATTCGGGATTTAGGGTTAAGGGGTGAGGGTTGCAGGCTCTTCCATGGCAGGGTCTCGGGGACAGCAGGATCCGAGGAGCCAGCCATCAGCCGAGCGTTACTGTCAGCCCAGAGACTCCAATATCCCTTAATTAAGGAATATTCCTTAAATTATAGTAGGATCCCGTATATGATTTAAGGAATATTCCTTAATTAAGGGATATTGGAGTCTCTGGGAGGAGCGGCTGGTGATCTCTGACTCTGCGATTGCACTGCGCTGTGCGGCACCAAGGACTCACGTGTCACTTATGCTGAATGTTCGACTCTAAACTCCATTCCTCGACTCTGAACTCCAAACCTAGACACACACACACACACACATATATATATATATATATATATATATGTATATATACAAATATATGTATGCATGTATGTATGTATATATATATATATATAGGTATATGCAAATTGCTACAATGTATATATTCACATATATATATACATATATATATATATACATATTTGTATATGTATCTGTATATGCATACAAACGTACACTAGCTTTTTGTACTACACGTACACACGCACACACACGCACACACAGATGTATAAACTTTATGTATGCTAACCGATGCAGGTTGCATGTTTATGTCTGTGTTTGTGTCTATATCTGTTTCTACATCTACACCTGTGTCAAGCACGATATCTCTGTTGCTCTCTTTATTATATATCTGTATGAATACATGTACACACATACATACTTACTTAATTGCTTACATACATCCGAAACCCTAAACCCCACACCCTCTGCCCTAAATCCTCAACGCTAAACCCTTGAACCCTAAACCTTAAACCCTAAACCCTAAAGCCTAAACCCTACACTCCAAACCCTAAACCTATGCTCCGTGCATGCCGTTCCCAGGTACGGTGACCGACTACAAGTCTTTGGCGACCTCCTTGGCCGAGCTTCAAGCGGAAGTTGTGTCACGCCCTGAGGGGCCTAAGGAGTTCCTTCAAGACGGTGTGGGGTTTAGGGCTTAGGGTGTAGGGTTTAGGATTCAGGGCTTAGGATGTAGGATCTAGGGTTTAAGGTTTATAGGGTTTATTAGAAACTGTTGAGGGTTTGGGTGCCAACAACGTTTTGACCAACAGTTGTTGACCGAAACGTTTTAACCGAAAGTTGTGACCAGAATTTCCATTTGAAGCCTGATTTTGGGAATTGGGTGCTGGGCTGGGCGAACCCGACAGCCTGAACCCTATTCGCATTGATTGTAATTCCATACCCGGTTTGAATTTCCAACCCTAAACCCTTTTCGTAGTTGTGTTCGTCATTACCCGCGTAGCCTTGAACCCTAAACCCTAAACCCTGTTCGCATTTGTTCTTCCTGCTAATTTCGCTCTGAACCCCAAATTCCCAATGCTCCAGGCGCGACCGAGCCACAGCACAGGCTTCTGTCGACACAGCGGTGGCCTCAAAAAGTCACGGAGTACCGAGGTGCTTTAATACAGGGGCCAAAAAAATGCCTTTAAAAGGGGTCTTTCAGGGCGATTATAAGGGCTATCATACAAATTTTGTTTTCACTAGATAATTGCCTATACTATTTTGGGGGTTCCCTATTGTAGTTTCGGTATGGTTGTTGCAACCATACCGATAGAGAGGAAGGGAGCCCGTCAGACAGGTTCCGATCGATCCTGACAATGTTTTGTGCGCTGCTGGACTGGCTTAGTAGCTGCATCGTGACATCATTGCACCAGCGTGGCATTGTTACAATTTCTGTCGCTTTTGCAGATCTTTGTCACAGAACTACGATAGTGATTCAGGGGATGCCCCAGCGTCCGGAAACCCCACTTCCAAAGCTCCATGCACCCCTCAAACCCTCTGAAACCCCGGTTCTGCCAACTACCTGTACTTCCGATGGCCCTCACTCTCCACGTCCTGGGCACTGGGGCGGGCTCCACGGCCGTTTACGACGGCGAATGCAGCAGCTCTTGGGCTTTGGCCTTCGACAGGACGCGCCGTGCCCGGTGGAGTTGTCAGCCTAGCAGACACAATGATTTAACGCAGAAGTTGGTAGGTGGGTGGCTAGCTAGGTAGGTAGGTAAGTAGGAAGGTGGCGGTATACACGTGTGTTTGTGTGTGTGTGTGTGTGAATAGCCATATATGCATGTTACATATCTGTAGAGCCGGTAAAGCGAAATCGAATTGAGGCTGTGCTATGGCAGTTTGTCAGTTTGTCATATTTCGTTTTCCTTTTTCGCCTTGGGCTCTAGTGCTCTAGAGACTGTTCGCTGCCAGTCCTTTTTTGTGGTAGACGGTATAGATTAAGCTTCATACAGAATGCTTAACACTTCTAGACATAGCCACATCAAGGAACTTAACAACAGTGCAGTGGAGTGTTTCCTGATCGGTGAAGGAGACCTTTCTTTTTGGCTGACCTGGGCCTCGGCGTTTGCAAGTCAGCCCTGCGATACCTAGGACTCTGGAGGGCAGGGTAAGGAATCACATGAATAACTGCCCTGAACCATAAACCCTAAACCCATGATTACGGGCCTCAGGTTCAAGGTAATGGGGAGATGCTATCCAGGAGAGATACCATCGACGATTTTCATCAGCCACAACCACAGTGACCATGCGGGCGAGCTGCCGATAGTGCTGGCGGTCGAAGGACGGGCAGCCACCTTGGGTTTAAGGTTTGGGGATCTTCTCTAAACCCCAACCAGCTAAAGCCTAAACCCCTAAACCCTAAACCCTTAAATTCTAAACCCTAACCCACTAAACCCCCACACCCTAAACCGTCAAAGAGGCCTGCAAAAGCAGCGGCCCATGTGTGTCATCGCCGAGACAGAAGTGCTTGCCAGGTCTGGACCCCGGGCGTTGTCGCACGGTCCCATGTTGCTATAGGGCCTCAATAAGTACCAATATTATTTTGGGGGTTCCTTAGTATAATTATAGTATAATGAGCCCCAAAGCTTTATTCCTATTCTAATTACAATAAGCCCCCTGCATGACCTGGCCTGGGACTGCCTTGCAGAAACTCTGGCAGGTTGCAAGTCTATCGGATGCACGAGATGCGCAGCATGGGACGTGACATGGGCGATTTCGCCGCATGGGTTCCGGCACCGGAAGGGGAGCTGGTCACCGTCCAAAGCGAGGCAGGGGCCACTCAGTGATGCTCATGAGTTCGATTCTTCATGGGTGCGTGCAGGCGGGGCCTCTGCGTCTCACCAGCCACCGGGCACAGCACAGTGAGTTGTGCTTCGGTGCCCGGCTCGACATCGGCTGGAGTCCTAGTACAATGAGATTCAGAGGCTTTGGGAGCTTCATGGATGTTGAAGCTGAGCTAAGGTAACAACTCGATCGGCTGGACGGCCGACAGCGGCTTCTCTCCAACGCTTCTCCGGGCACTGCGACGTCCGAAGCTGCTCCTCATCGATGCCCGAAAGGCTGGTAATGTATAGCTGTGGGGTGCTGTCAAGCGGACGAGGGCGACGATTGACGAGCATGGTTGCGATGATCATGATGATGATGATGATGATGCTGCTGAATTGTTGATGATGATGATGAGGAGGAGGAGGATGAGGAGGAGGAGGTTCGCATGGTTTGCATCTGTCCTGCTGATCATCATCGTCGTCATTGTCACCACCACGGTCTTAACCGTCAGCAATCTCACATCCATCGTGTGACGATGTTGTTGGTGCTCCTTATGAACGGTGAGGGTAAAGAAGAGTATGCGGGTGATTGCGATCTTGGTCATCATGATAATGGTGATGATGGTGTTGCCGATGCTGATGACGACCATGATGCTGCTGATGATGATGATGACGACATTTTCGCTGACACAACTCCAAAGGCACGGCCAGAGTGTGGGTACCTGTCGTCATGCAGTGGTCTGCGACAGCCGAAGGTGGGAGGACCCGAGCATGCCGGCTTCAAGGACAGGTGAACGGTGTGTGCTGCATGGTCAGGGTTGGGGATTTGGGAGTTTCCGAAAATAGGGGACCCTAATATAGTACCCTAAATTGTAGGATCCTTATTACAAGGACTCCAAAATAAGGTACCCCTATTTTCAGAAACTCCCATTGCGGGATTCAGGTGTAAGGATTGTGGACACACCTTGCAGGGCCTTGGCCCACAGTGACAGGAGATCGCAGAGTATGTCGCCAGCAATGACGACGTGGAGTTCTTAGGTGCCAAGGGCTGCCTTGCACTTTCCTTCTCTGTTCGGGTAAACGGTTCTCGCACAGGTGCGCCGGTCGACGGGCACCTTTTCACCCCAAGAGAGGGCATCTGCCAACTGGCAGTCGGGCGCTTACTTCGCCCACTCGAACTCCAAGGTCCTACATACCCATATGAGCACCAGAAGCACCAAATCGCCCAAAAGCCAGAGATCTTGAAAGCCAGAAACCCGGCACACCCCTTTCCATCCCTTCTTCTATGATGTGGGCCCTGCAGGGTTTTTGTTGCCAGTCTACATGCACCGAACCCCACACCTCAACTCTAAACGCAGCATATTGCCTGTTCAGACGCGCCTGTTCTATGCCCGCTTCCCTGGCAGTTCATATGCTAATGTAAACCCCCAGATGGCATGTATCCTTGCCAGAAGGACCCTCCCATATTCTGAAACGCACACATATCCTAAACCCTGAACAACCCCTCCCCCCCACCCTAAACTATCCTAAACCTTAAACCACCAAGACTAAGCTACCCTAAACCCTAAACCCCCAACCCTAAACTATCCTAATCCCTAAACCCCCAACCCGAAACTGCAGCAAAACCCTCTAAAACCCCCAACCCAAAACTGCAGCAAAACCCCGAAACCTTCGACCCTAAACCCTTTCGCCGAGGTCATTGGCTATGGCTCTTGGGCTGAGCGCCCCGGCTGGGCGGATGGCATCCCATCTAGCGCTGTTCTGTCTCCTGGGCAGGTGACGCCTGGACATGGTGTAGGGTCTAGGGGTTTAGGGTAAAGAGTTTAGGGTTCCGGGTAAAGGGTTTAGGGTTTAAGGGTTTTGGGGTTTAGGGCGGCTTCGGGTCTAGCAATACATGCTAAGTATCATACACTATGTGACAGCATGCGTGGCAGCAATACTCACGGAGTAGTCGTAGTTGTGGCAACAATGGTAGGAGCAGTAGCCATACGAGTAGTAATAGTAGTCGTCGTAGTAGTTAGTAGTCGTAGCCGTAACAGATATGGAGGTATAGCAGTCAGTTTAATACCAATAGTAGTAATCGAAGTAGAGCGACAAGTTGTGGTAATAATACGACTAATAGTAGTAATAGAAGAGAGCAACCAGCATACCGCATGGGGGCTGGACATGTAGTAATAGTGCAAAGCAATGATAACATGAATACTGCTTTCACTCGAGGCTAGACTAAAAGCGAAGACGACGAAGACTTAGATCCTAAACCCGAGCCTCCCCCCCCACAAACAGTTTCCCCCGAACTTGGGATCTCATTTGATTAGCAGTTGGACACAGGCCCGCAAAAAAGAGTAAACCCTACACCCAAAGCCCCGAAAGACTAAAACTAAGAGATTGGGGCCAAGGCAAAGACTGTGACTGAGACTCAGAGCAGCTCTAATGGACCCGGGGTGGCTGAGAGCGAGACGAAGAGTTCAATGAGGGAGTCGGAAAACTTATTATATCGTTTTCGGCGATTATATGCAGTTTGATAGGGTTTGTCGAGGTGTTATGCTTTTCTAGGTCCTTTTATGTGGGGACCCCATATACAAACCGAAGAACTAAACCGAAAAATAGCAACAAGCGGCAAACCAGAGTAGTCATACCAACAGAGAAGGTGTAAATCAATACTGGACTCAGGTGGTCGCAATAGCAAATTGATCGTAATACCTTGCGAAAGCGCAACAGTAGCCGCAATAAGTAGCAATACGTGTAGCAGGAGTGCAGACATATGTGCGGCACAGTTGCATACAAACATATTTCGACAACGGACAGAAAACAAGCATGAAGACCGTCGTGACGATACGGAGGAGGAAAGGCACTGGCCGAAGGAATTATTCTGCTTGTAGTTTCGTAGGCCAGACCTTTTCGATCATTGATGGAGAGGCCAATCATGGTCATGCGTGATCCGAAATGGTACAGCAAGAATGACATTGCTTCCGCCATGCGATGTTACTGAGCGATACTGAGAGTACAGAAGCACCGCCGTCAAAACTGATCATTGGCAGTAGTGCTTGCTTGTCCGGCAATGATTGTACGATGTTGACGATACTCATTATGCTGGTGATGCTGTTGTTATTCCGATGACGATGGTTTTGATGGCTCGATGACAGTAGCGACCCGAAGACAGCGGCACTTGTTTCCGATGCAACGGAGATCCGAGGATCGTGCTTCGTCAGGCACCACCCCAACGAAATTCCATTGCCTTCATTGCCGGCTACCTCTGTGGCTATGCCTGTTCTGTCTGCTCTCGACATCTGATATCGACTGAACGAGCATGACGCAGGGCTTGTGCTTGCGAGTCATGCAATTCTTGAACCTCTTCCCTTCCATACTGCACGGGTGCAGTGGTCTTGAAAAACCAAGATCGACGTACTGCCTGGCCGGACTCGCATGCATCAGCCGAAAAAGCAAGTTGTGCAGAAGCACGAGCCGAGAGCCTGTACGCTCAACGTGTTGAGGCCCAGCAGCTTTGTCAGAGCCATCTGTCAAAGGCTCTGTTGACAGTGTTGTGCATTTTCTGCAGCTATTGAGGCCTCACGAGAGATGCAGCGAAATCTGCGGACAACAGACGGGCGCCGACGGCTCAGCCAGCGATGTCGGGTTGTGTTCGGTCATTGGACCTGGCAACAAAGGAGGCCACAACCTCGCCGTCACAAGAAGTTTACTCCTGCCCTGTGTCTGTGTGCGTTGGTCCCGTGCTTTGAGCAGAAGGTCCGAAACCCTGAAGTCCTGAAGCCGTCACAGCCCAAATCCCTAAACCGCGAAGTCCTTAGCGTTGAATCCCCTAATTACCTAAACCCCGAACCATCAAGTGGCCGAGGTTTGGATACTCTCCAGCAGAGTTTGGAGAGCAGCAGTGCTGCCGAAAACTGAGCAGGGGAACTGTTCAGGGGTAGAAGGCTTTCGGAACAAAGGCAGGCCGTAGGTTAATGCAGGTGGGTGGGGGCGGGTGGGTGAGGTCAGCACTGTGAGACATTCGTACGCAAGTTATGTGTTTGTGTACAGCTATACTCATGCAGAGGCATACAACAATTATGTTGCTGTAGGTTAGAGAAGGCTGCATTCTTCGTTGCCATGTGCTATGCAGGTATACCGTCGTTTACGGCTTTCCGTTTATATGCATGCAGTTCTATGGATGAAGATATGCAAAGAGATCCTGGTGCAACAACTACTATATCTACAGCTACAAGAACAGCTGACTATCACCACGACCAGCACCACAACCACTGCCACTACCGCTATCACTACCACTACTCAACTACGGTCATCTGCAGCTTCTTGTGTCCATCTCATCTTTCTTTGCGCTTGGATTGCTGTGCCTGCTATTTTCCCTGTTGCTACTGTTGTTGTTTACACTAGCATGTGGTCTTGATGAGCATTGTCATGAGCATCAAATGTTTGGGTTTGGCGTCGTGAACTCTTGGTTTGCAATGCTTCTAGAAGTGGAAAGTTTTGTGGAGGGCAAGGGTCGGGACGAACAATCTTCACGAGCAAACTTCACAAAGTTTGCCACGCAAGCGCCGAATCTGTTGGTGGGGCTTCGGAGGTGGTTGCGTGATGCTAGCGTGGGTTAGAACGGCCCGTTAACAGCACACTTCGGAATCGTCGTTCAAGCATGTTCCATGGTTTCCTTCACCTCCAGCCTCTTACTCCCCGCTTCCGAGGCTTTGAACACGGAAATATCAGGACTTTCTGACAAGGCGCTGGTTTCTGGATGCCAGCCGGCTGGCAGGTGTACTTGGAGGTTCATGGGTAGTTGTAAGTGGAGTTATAAGTAGGGTAACTATAGTTGTAACCCATATGAGGGGACTTATAACTCCACTTATGACTACCCATGAACCTGCAAGTATGTCTCGCATATCATGCTTGGGTAGCAAATGCCAGTCCCCAAAAGCTGGATTTCCAGGTGGAAGGCCTGCAATCCGTGACAAAGACGCTTTCCAAGCAGCGTGACCTGGAATTGCTGGAAGCGCGCATGCAGAAGGCACATGCTTCGTTTTGAAATAAAGCTGTAGAAGAACGATAGGCGTGGAATTTGCCGAACCGCCAAATCGGTCGGAAAAGCGATGAGTGTGGCAGTGACAGGTAGTGTGATAGTGCAAGAGCGGGCAGGGATGACAAATGCAGGCCAATGTGCCCTAACCTAAATCTCAAACCTCAAACCCTAGTCCCTAGACCCTCACCTAACCTCAAACCCGAAATGGTTTTGAGTGGCTTGCCGGGCTTCCAAGCTGTGTGCCTTGCCGACTCAGGCGCTCAGTTTCCGAGACTCCAAACCCCAGTAGCATTGAACACTTGTGGAGCACCGTCGTATAGTATGGTGTAGTGCAGGCTGGTAAAGTATAGCATAGTATAGTATAGCAAAGTATAGTACAGCAGAGTCGATACATTGCCACAATACGAAACGATGCAGTGCAATACAGTGCCATAATGCCTACAAAAGTGTAGTGGAACGATGTAGTACGGTGCAATGGAACGCTGCATAGTGTAAGATGACACAGCATAGCATAGCATAATGAAGCGCAGTGTAACATAATGTACTAAGACGGTGCAATATAGCAAAATATAATATGTGCCCAAAGGCACTTCAGCAAAAGGTTATGCAATAAAACAGTGTTAATACAATATACTGTAGACGAGTTTATTATCTATACTGTCATACAAACTGAAACAAGAACAAAGTACGCTACCATGTCAGTTTTCATGGCATAGCCCAAAGTCATGTCATGTAGTATCCTACAGTTTAATATGAGGAAGCATAGGAACTGTATTACAGTATTCGGTGTCGATTCGAAAAAATATTTAGGCGTATACCGTATAAAGAAAGAAATAAATAAATGCATAATATATATATATATATATATATATGTATGTATGTATATACCCATGTATACAACATATCTTTCTAGAAACAGCATGCCATATACAGTGGGATTTTACACTTCAAAACATATACGATACTTCGTATCGCCACATGTACTGTGAAATGTTATGATATCAAGTATGAAACAGGGTGACAACAACACCAAAATTTAAACTCTCATAGATCCCCAAAAAGGATTCAGAGCCTTCAGCCCCAATGACCCCCGACACATCTTAGGTTTAAGAGAGAACTCCAAACTGCACGAGTCCCTGAAGCCCGAGAGAGACAACTTTGCAGGCCGAGACATCGATCCAGGCCACCACGGAAGAACTCGGTTCTGCCCTGAGCTTTACCCTGGTGTTCACGGGCTACTTGGAGGTTCATGGGTAGTCATAACTGGGGTTGTAAGTCCCCTAGTATGGGTTATAAGTATAGTTAGCCTGCTTATAACTCCACTTATAACTACCCATGAACCTCCAAGTAGACCTCGGGTTTTCTCTACGCTTTGGGACTTTGTTTCTGGGGGTTAGGGTTTAGGTGCTTCAGAACCTAAACCACAATTCACGGGCAAACGAGCATCAAAGTAAGCTGATGGGCTATGGGGTGTATTTCAGGTACCACATGTTGCTGTACAGGAGGCAAAATCACCTCGAGAAGCCGAGGTCGTAGGGAGTCGCCTGGGAGAAGATACAGATACCGAAGACCCAGAATCAGAAACCTACCCGAAACACTCTGAGTCCTAAACCCCAAGACCCAAAACGCTCCCGGAGCGTGGCAGGACGCAAAGCGGCTGTCCTAACCTCAGCCTCTGGACGAAGTGCCATAAGTTTAAGGTTCAGGGTGTAGAGTTTTGATCGTATCATAGACGGGGGTTTCCGAAAATCAAAATTTCTATGTTTAGGTCCGCTATATCATGAATATGCACCACGAGGATCGACATGATGATGACGATGATGATGATAGTAACGGTGAGGATGACGGTCGTGGTTTCAGTGATGTTGTGTTCGCACAGAGGAAGCTGATGGTGACTGCACGTGTCCTGATGGGGCTGAGGGCGATGGTGATGCTTCTTGGTTCTCGTGCTTGCACTGGTGCTGACCCCGTCTGTACCCTAAACCCTAAACTAAACCCAAAACAAAACCCTAAACCCAAAACTAAACCCTAAACCCTAAACTAAGCCCTAAACCCAAAACTAAACCCTAAACCCAAAACTAAGCCCTAAACCCTAAACTAGAACCTAAACCCTAAACTAAACCCTAAACCCTAAACCCTAAACTAAACCCTAAACCCTAAACTAAAACCTAAACCCTAAACTAAACCCTAAACCCTAAACTAAACCCTAAACCCTAAACTAAACCCTAAACCCTAAACTAAGCCCTAAACCCTAAACTAGAACCTAAACCCCAAACTAAACCCTAAACCTTTGCCAAAACGCCAGGGCCCCCCTTTAACCTCCAGAAAAGCAATCCAGACCAGGCCTCGGCCATGAAATCTCTGTCGGACCGGGTCACGGAGATGGGGATGGAGGCACGCGGCGGCGCTCGGGTTTAAGGTTTAGGGGTTTAGGGTTTAGGCTTTAGGGTCTAGGTTGTAGGGTTTAGGGCACGGTCACTTCACCTACATCAACCACTGCCTGTGCCATCACTTCCACAACTAGCTGCTACTACCAGTAGCACTAGCAGTAGTTGCAGTAGCAGTGGTGGTGGTAGTAGTAGTAGTAGTAGTAGTAGCAGTAGCAGTCGCAGTTGTAACCTTCCTTCATGTTACTGTCCTTTTTGTGTACACTTTGGCTCTACAGTGCGTTTTGCATCTCACTCTGGGCCAGGCACACACGCAAAGCACTCGCCTGCAAATGGCACTGGACGAGCACACTGGCCACATCGGCCTCAGCCTCAGCCAGAATCCCCAACCCTCAACCCAAAACCTCAAACGAAGGCGGTAAAGCCCAAACCCAAAGCCCTGAACCCCAAACTCAAAACCCTAAACCCCTTAACCCAAAACCCATACCCCCTAAACCCCAAATCCTAAAGCACGATAAAACACGCAGGGCTCAGGCGGGCTTTACTCTGCAAGTCCCGGGCGTTCATGTATATGACCGTATATTGCATGAAATTCCGCGATGGCATAGTGTATTTCAGCGTGACATTTTTGCAGTTTCCAGTACATGACCACCTATGTTCAGTATAGTCTATCAGAGTGTATTGTAGTGATTGCACCTTAAAGTATATCGTAGTATACTATGGTATACTAGAATAACTTATGCTTCAACCCAACCTAACCGGCACTCCCTCCTTCATCTTCCTTACCTTTGGTTAGTAGGGAATGGAAGAATGGTAGTAATAGTAGTTATAATTGTACCCCATTCCTCCATTCCCTACTAACCAAAGGTAAGCTTCTCAGGAGCCTTGGAGAAGGAGACCCAGAAGTTGGAGAGGCAATACGAGATCGAGCGTTCTCGCCTCAGCCCTTTTGGGATAATACCCTCAGCCTTATACCAATTATATAAACCCTTATAAACACAAAACCTTAAACCCTACAGAAACCTAGGATAGTGTTTTGGGGTATAAACCCAAAACCCTAAACCCAAAACCTAGGATATTGTTTTGGGGTATATAAACCCTAAACCCAAGAGGAGCCCGGAGGATGAGTGCAGGGCGAGGGTGCTATCGAGCTGCGACCTGGATCAGACTTGTGCAATCATGGAAGAGAAGAGGTTTAGGGCTTAAGGCTTAGGGTTTGGGGGAGGAAGTAGCTTGCAGATAGCCATTTCGGCGTTGGACGCACATGCTGTGTCTACCTACCGCATGTCGTGTCGTTTTGTTCTAGCTCCTTCTTCTCCTTTATTTTGCTCGCTGCAAATGTCTTGTAGACGCTTCGACGCCATTGCTCCCGTTGTTGTCATATTCACTCGCTCGCCGAACGGGGCTGCAGGCTCTCGCACATCAAACTGCATCATTGCCCTGGAGAAGGCCAGGGACTCCATGAACTCAGTGCTAAGGTTTAGGGTTTAGGGTTTAGGGTTTAGGGTTTTGGTATAGCTGTTGGTGGCAGTCGTGTGATCGTGGTAGTCCTCCTCGCAATCGCCGCTGCGGCAGCAGCAGACGTTGAAGCTGCGTCTCGTCGTGGTAGCGTATCTTTCACGACACTGATCTTGCCAATGCAGGAGTTGGCGACCAAGACGAATGCTGCAGAAAGCGACGCGACCAACGCCCGTCTTTCTACTTCTACGGCTGCCATCCAGAGGCAGATGCATGTTCCTTGAGTGATCTATCGTCGCTTCGATAATTTGTGGCGTCTTCAGTGGTGGTCATCAAGACCATAGCTACAACAGTTCATGTTAGTACCCCTATCACGACGATCCCTGCTATCGCTCTTACTTAGTTGTAACATGCATCTTCCTATTTATGGTCATGGTGTTGGTAGCGGTGACGCCCGCCCTCCCCCTGTCGTGTCTGCAGCGACGCGGGAACTGGCGGCAAAAGCAGTGCAGTGTTTTGAATGACCGTGGCACACCATGGCTCTTGTAGCGTGCCATTAGGTGAGAGTAACCATGACCTCAGTTGTTCGAGCAAGATCTAAGAAAAGCTTGTGCTTCTCGATACTCCGGGTCTGGAGGTTGGAGACGATGGCCACCACCAAAGTGTCCTCTGATACCTTCGAAAAGTTGCAGGCCGCATGCCAGCCAGAAGACAAGCCGTGAGTAGCGAGTCTCCGCAGTGGCAGGACTGGGTGCTTTCAGAGATGCCTTTAGATCTGGGCAGCTTCTGCATTGACAGTCTGCCAGGGGCGCCTGGATCAGATGGAGGTGGAACTGACGCTGCTACTTTGGGATCCTATATCCAGATCTTGTAACAAACTGAGACCCCCCCTACCACCTCCGTGTTCCAAGTGCTTTATTACTTGATTCGATAGACATCTTTTACCCCGCCACTTGAAGCCATTGCCCATGGGGGCACTCTCGGGGGACACTCCTTCAACTAGTGCAGTTTGGCGTGTTGGCTCATACTGCTGCCTCTGGCTGATGCAAACATGTCTCCTACATGCATGGACAACTGTGAATGCGTGTGCATATCCTTGTATAGTTGCATATATCGCGAGACTAGAAGATGTAGCGCTTACGCACAGTTGCCACGCAGGACATCAGACTGTCGTGTTTTTAGTTGCTGCCGACAACTGGGCAACACAGAGATCTATCGGGGGAGAGAAAATACACATGATCGCCCCTTAAACCTGCGAGAAGAAGAAGAAGAAGAGATGGAGGTTTAGATGCGTTGAAGAGACCTGTAGAAGGTCAACTCGATAGACGATTATATACAAGCGGAGTGCTACATTGAGTTGTGCTATTGAGTGCTTGTGTTGCCCTGCAGTCTATTCTTCTCGTTGCGTGTGATCCGTTCAGTCCTTTTGTAGACACATCGACCCTTATACCAGACTAGACTTAGACCATATCGTGTCATCTCATGTTTGTCCTTTTTGTTGCTGTTAGGAATGGTGCCCATCGTATTATGAGTTGGCTACGGTGCTGAGGGCAGCTTGTGAACCCGAAGCCATGCACCCCGTTGTTTTCACGCAGGTGACGCTAATCCGCAAAGCAGACACCGAGACCTTGGGCAAGGCAGCGCAACAGGTCACCGAGCAGGCTGGGCAGGGTTGTGGGGTGTACTGGTTGTGTAGGTACTTATCATCATCATCATCATCATGGACAATGGTTGCTTCGGATCATTAACCCCGGGCTTGGTGAAGAAGAATGCAAAAATGGAGGGCATGCAAGTCCGGGAGCTATGCACAACTCAGGATGTTATTCCTTTGCTTCTGCCGCCGAGGATCGTCAGTTTGATGTCTCTTCCCCAAGCTCAAAACCTCGAACGTATACCACTAAGCTGGCACTCATCCCGGAGCACAACGCATCTGCAGCCCCCAACCGATCAGGCTCGACAATTGGAGTCTGTCGCCAGCCATGTGCGCGACCAGGGGAGCAAGCTGGAGGCTATTGCCGTATGAAGTTGGGGGGAGGTACTTGGAGTTCATGGGTAGTTATAAGTGGGGTTATAAGTCCCCATAATAAGGGTTGTAAGTATAGTTACCTTACCTATAACTCCACTTAGAACTACCCATGAACCTCCAAGTAGCGTAAGGAGCCTGGGGAAAGGTTTCAGGGATCACTGTTCTGAGGTGTGAGGCCTCCTTCCTAGGATGTAGTACGATGAGCGGCTCCTCTCGCCAATCCACCGTCTAAACTGGGTCCTTGTAAGGGAGCTTCCTTGGAGTTATACAGCAAGGAGTAAAATGGCCTTGGTGTTTAAGTTTAGAAGTCCAGATCTCTCTTGCGGCAACCCTATACAGATTTCCAAAACCTTGCAAGAGCCTGTAACAGCCCACCAAAAAGAAGAACCCCATGAAGCCCCAAAGAGAGCCTGCAGGATCCCATGGCACCCACCCTACCCGAAAGGACCTTCCAAACCCCAAGCCCTAAACCCTTCAAGACCCTAAATCCCTGGCCCCAAATCCTCAACCCGAAACCCTAAAGTTTGAGATCCCCTAGCCCCAAGCCGAAAAAAGCAAAGATACAACAATCAGCTGTAACATACTACAATCTAGTATAATAGACTGTAACCACTACTATAGTCTACAATAGTCTACCAGAAACTACTATAAGATACTCTTATATGCCACAACATACTATAATCTACTACAGCCTTCCAAGTACACTCTACTATAGAAACCTTGCAGCCGGCCTCAGGTGCTTGAGGGCCGCTCGGAGACGCTGAAGGAACAGATCCTGCAGAAAGCCGAGTCAAGCAATGCGCCTTGGAAGGAAGGAAGGAAGGATTTGGGACTTTCTAGGTTTAGGGGTTAGGTTTTTAGGGCTTTTAGGGTGTTTAGAGGTCTTGGTCTTATCGAGGGTTCTTTCGACTCCTAGGCATTTTTTAAATTTTTGTTCATATAAAACCCAAGAGAATGTTCAGTGTATGATTTTCATTATGGAGTTTCATGGGGTTGTTTGGGCCTCGTGTGGTTTTCTGTTTTGTGTTTCGGTTCTGGGTCTTCGGTTTGGGGTTTGCAGTGTTGGCTTTGGGATTAGAGTTTTGGATTTAGGCTGTTGGGTTTCGAGTTTACGTATTTGGGATTGTTTAAAGCTCCAAACCCCTGGCTTGAGAGCACCTGAAAACCTCAATCAGCGCCCAGCTTAGGGTTTATTTAGGGGGCAATGTTCCCCTGATGGAAGGGGTTTGGGGTTTTAGGGGTTTGGTCTCGGTCTTATCGAGGGCTTTACAATGGCCAATCATGGGAGTTTCAGGGGGTGATTTGTCGTCCTTGCTTGAGAGCATCCAAAGATCTTAACCAGCAAGCATCCAGCTGCAGGATGCAGAAATCTTAAACCCTAAACCCTAAACCCTTAAACCCTAAACCCTAAACAAAGAGGTGGCTGCGAGAGCTGCTAGACCTCTGTGAAGACGACGCAGAAGCCCAAAGCTCTGATAACATAGTCATCCGAATAGAAAAAAATCTCAAGATTCCTTCAGAGACGGTTGATGATATAAATCCTGCATTACCCATAGTAAGGAATATACCATAATTCCCATATGCTAGGGTCATTAAGGTAATGCAGGATTTATATCATCAACCGTAGTATTATTGTTTAGCATCCACCGAAAATTGCATTCAAGTTCCCTGCCGTAACTTCTTTCACCCGCTTTTGGTGAGGTGTACACCGTTGATGGAGTGGATGGAATGCTCCGTGCCTACTACAGCCGACGGCTCGGTGCGTTTGCACTCAGCTCCGAACATCTGGCATGCTGAGTTCGGGGTTTTGAGGGGATGGGGTCAGGGGTTCGTGCTTCAGGGCTTCAGAAGAGCAGACCTGCCGATCAGTCATGAACCTCACCAGGAAGACACCTAAGACTGGCAAGTCAAGCTTCCCCTTCTCAGATCGCGAAGAGATGGATGCGTTGCTGCCAGCGTCTGAGAGTGAGGGTGCACCCCGAAAACTTCAGCAGATCCACGATCGATTGCCTTCCACCTTTTTGCAGTCTTTCCACTTCGTCATGGTCTTATACTTCATATCACATTGCAGTGTTATTACGTTACCGTATAGTATATTGCATCATATTAACATCATATTATGTCGTAGTATACTATATTGCGTTACAGTATAGTCTAATACCTGATATCATTATATTATGTCATGGTATGTTTTAGTACATGAGCTGCGAAGCCCGAGCCCTAAACCCCTAAACCCCTAAACCCTAAACCCCTAAACCCTATAAACCCCTAAACCCCTAAACCCCAAAGCCTAAACCCCTAAACCCTATAACCCTAAACCCCTAAAGCCCTAAACCCTAAACCCCTAAACCCTATAAACCCTAAACCTTAAACCGTACGAGGTCCCGCGTTTGGTGGCGCCTTGGAGATGTTGCGAAGGCGCCCGTTTCGACTCCGAAGCCGCCGACCAGGCGGGCTTCAGTTTCCCAAAGGGTCCAAGTACTGTTGATGATATAATTCCTGCATTACCTCAAGGACCCTAAACTACGGGAATTATGGTACATTCCTTATTATGGGTCATGCAGGATTGATACCATCAACCGTATCATTCTGGTATATACTTATAGGGCATCTTGGGGTTCGAAGTATATACCAGGATGATACTTTGACCCTTTGGGTTTGTTTGGGGCCGAATCCCGACACTCCAAAAGAAGAATTTAGGGTTTAGGTTTTGTTAAAGGGGTTAGGGTTTAGGGTTTGTTAAAGGGTTTAGGGTTTAGGGTTTGTGAAAGGGTTTGGTGTTAAAGGGTTTAGAGTTTAGGGAACCCAAAGCCCTGAACCTGAAACCCTCAATCCCACACTCCTGAACCACCCAAGTGCCCCCCCACAGCCTGAACCTGGAGGTGAACCTGGGGGAGTAGGTTGGAGACCTCAGTGCCTCGGCTACGATGAGAGATCGGGGCCTGAATCGTTGGGAAAGGTCTTGGGGGTATCTTATAGGGGTTTAGGGTTTAGGGTTTAGGGTTTAGGGTTTAGGGTTTAGGCATTATACTAACGCAAAGTACAACAGGGGCTACGGGCAGTATTACGAGTTAATATCAGACAATTCCTCCGAAAGAGCTGACCGTGACTTGAGATGAAACGATATGTCAGAATATCCGTGCTGACAGGAAATCCAATCCGGGCCGACCCGAAACTGCTATCTGCTATCTGTGCAAGGCCCATCGGGACCTCTTGCCGAGGTCTTAGCGTATCCCAGATAATCGATAGTGGCCGACCCCAATTCTCGAGCTCTATAATGGAACAGGCTGTGGTGTTTTCAACGGCCACTGGCATGTGTCCGCATTTGTCTCGATCTCAATACGATCTTGATAACTTTATTTGTTCAGATAAGTATGGCTGCAGTGAAGTACAGCAGCTGTGGCCGGTTTTTGTACAGCTTGAGCCTTTGTTGTCGCATTCAGCTTCTTTTCATGAGCAGACACCGCAGCGGTAACGCCTTAATCTTCGATATCGTTGTTACCCTCCTCCTCATATTCATCGAAATGATAACCTGCAAAGTCCTGAACATCATCGTAACCAGCTTTTCGGATGATCTTAATCTCAGAACACTCATACTAATTAATTACATCTATTTCTACTAGAACAGCAGCTGCAATTGCATGTGTAAGTCCTACCCCTGCTCCTCCTACTCTTACTCCTACTCCAACTCCTACTCCTCCACTTACACCTTCTCCTCCGGCTACTGCCGGCGAACAATATTTAACCACTATAGTTATTTCAACAATACTGCTTCTGTCAAGAAACATGATGGAACACGGCAGACTGAATACTGCCGGCAGCATTAGCAGTGAACGTCAAGTGTGGCGAGTGCATCAAGAGCCTGCATTGTTGACATTAGGAGCTTTAGAGGAACATGGTTTTGTTTACGGCGTTCATACCATCACTTGAGATTGCGACCGGGACCACCCGTAAGCCCCTGCATATACGGCCGGAGCCACAACAGTATCCTCTGTCGTATGAACCCGGTATTCATGCTGGGAGCAGTTCGAAGGCAACAAGTTCCGAAGCATTTCTCCGGCCAAGGTAGCGCGGCTGCGCACGAGGGCACTTTGCAAGTCAACACACGAGATGTTGACTGGCCCTGGCATTCCAACAGGGAGCCAGGTCCATATCATCCGTGCCACGTCTGCGTTTTGCTCTTTTTCCACGACAGCAGCAGTTAGAGAAGCTCTTTCATAAATAAGGCTGCTTTCAAACAGCATGGTGCACCCATGTCGCGGCACGGCTGAGAGGACGGGTGACTTTCTCGGAGCTGGCAATCTGTAGACTGGAGCTTTCTATCTGCATCCTCTGCCCACGCTTCTGGAAAGCCTACGTGTTACCCACAAGACCTCGACTCGATCCCTGAATGTCGAGGGCTTCAAATCAAGAGAAACAAGCTTAAGCTATGCCATGGATCATATAGCATAGAAGCCCAGAGCATCCTCCCCGAGTAATAGCAGTCTCGGCATGACCCAGCCGTCAGCAGTTTTACCAGCAGTCTCACCCGGTCTGCTGGAGCACTTCCTTCGACGAGGCCCGCGTGAAGCTGCGAGATTGAGGTTGTGGCACCAATACTCATGGTGAATGAGACAATCCTGCACTGTCCATCGTCCATACTGTTCAAGAGGAGTGTACCATAACTCCCAAGGTTTGAGGGTACTTGACGGCATGGAGGAGTTCGTCCATCAACGCTCCTGATGATCGTAGGATCAGGAGATAGGCAGTCCTTACGGTAAGGTTTCCTAAGGCTTCGGGATAAGGGCTTTTGGATTAGACCCTCGGGTGCCGGAAATGAAGTCATAAGTTGAAAGCGAACCTCTAGCCATTTCGAGAAGCCCTGGGTGCTTTCTGAATTCGAAGGTTTGCCGGGCAGTGGTTCGGAGTATGGATTTTGTAGGAAGCTGTAGAGGGTATTTTGACAGTTGCGGCAGCACTAGCACTCGACAGTGCCAGCACTCGCGCTAGCGCTAGCAGCAATGATGACAGCATCATCAGATAGACACATTCGTGCAAAGTTCCCAAAAGTTCCCTTCCCTCTTAGCCCATCATGGCATCCCTTCATGGCTTCACCTGCAGGCGCTACGAATCCCCGCAGATGTGGGGGGCCTTTGCGCAAAACGTCGACATCGTGCTCCGATCATCAGAGTTTTCTGGACAAGGATGCTCGTAGCTGTCGTAGCCGGGAGACCGGAGCATAAGATTAATGATCGGAGCACGCAATTCAAGCTTTCACTACCGACCTGCTGCAGACATCTTGGGATTCCGTTTTGCTGTTCCGGTCGCTAAAGTGTCGCTAGTGTACATTGCGTCCCAAGCATGATGTTTCGTCTGCAGAAGGCATGATTGACATTGACATGCACAAAGAGCGACATGACTGCGGTTGGGCAATGCTCCCGGGTAGAACCCCTCGTTTGAGAAGGGTTCCCCTAATGGGCCAGGCCCGCTCATTCGGACTGGTAGAAAGCATTTCTGGAACATATACTGCAAAACACGGTTGCCAGCCATGTCCTGCAAGAAGGGAAGTACGCTGCGACAATGAACAGCAAGAAAAGGCCACCTATCAGAAAGGATTCTCCACTAGATGCTTGCAGTAGAGGCCCAACAGTTGGAAACCCAATAGCTTCAATCCTTAACAGTAATGTATAGGGAATCCCAGCACTATTTGGCCTTAGTCCGATTTCCAACTTTATGGGCTGTCGTGGCAGCCCGACAGTTAAGACCAGACAAGGGTTGCTCGAGATGGGTTCAAGCATGGGGTTTAGGGTTCAGGTTTAGGGTTTCCGAAGGTATTGCTGCAAGACCTCCTGGCAGCACTTGCACGCGTCGTGCAGCAAAGCTTGCAGACAATTCTTCCGAGTTCACCGGTGAAGGCCACATGGGTAGGGGAATGCATCGTTTTATGGACTCGAGTTCCTGAAAGACGAATCTGCAAACGGCATTCTTTTGCGAAACAGGACGAGGTAACCCCGAATCCTAAACCCTAAACCTGAAAGAGCCATTGCACCTAAACAAAAAAACCTAAACCTGATAACCTTCAAGATTTCAGTGCTTTTCAACTTTTCATGTCAGTTCGTGGAGTCAGGGTCACTTGGTTTTTGGAGCTCAGATGCCGATCCCATAGTTGGGTTTATTCCATAAGTGACCCATCCGGGCAAAATGTAGGGTCCATACTCGTGCACCGTCGTGTTAATGACCCTACCATCTCGTCTATCTCCATGTCCACATCTGAAAATACACGAGGTTGCCAGCCTCTTTGGGTTTTAGGGTGCACTTCCTCTATGACATCGGGCATGCGGATCCTGAATGTGGACGTGGCTTTACATTTGCGGCCATCTCTCAACCGGCAGGCCAAGTTGGCCCAATAAGCAGGCCTTCGTGGTGCTACATGCATCTGAAAGCACACTGCTTTCTGCAAAGCCAGCAGCGCTATCATGAACTCGCAACGAAAGCTTCATGCTGCATGAGGAGCATAGGGTTTAGGGTTTACGGGCTTAGGGTTTAGGACTGCCACATGCAGAGCTTGTCCAGGGCCTGACGGAAAGCTGGCAGAAGCAACTATCTCCAAGCAGGCACAGAAAGACAAGCATATCTTGAAGGAGGGAAGGTGCTTCCTCAAAACACCAATCAACCATGGGTATTGAGGGTTTAGGATTTAGAGTTGAACTTTAGGGCTCAGGCTTTACGGTTTAGGGTTTCGGCTTTAAGGTTTAGGGTTTAGGCTTTAAGGCTTAGGGTTTAGGGTTTATAGGCCTCCAAGCATGGCGAAGAACGCCGAACAGCTGGCCCTGCCAGCTCAGCCTTGCTCGCTTGGGGCCCGCTTGAGTACATGTTTTTCGGAGTTTAGGTTTTGTTTTGCAAAGTTGATGGGGGGCTATGTAAGGGTTCTTCTACTATGTGCTGTTTGCCGTTTAGGGTTGTGTTCGTTGCAAATCTTCCGCTTCACTAGTGCTCCGCTTCGTCGGGTGGATAGCACTGCGTAGGTGCGGGTTGGCTCACAGAAGAAGGGTATCTTCTGAAGCAGCTCTCTACCAGACAGAAGCATGCTTCCTCCACTTCGGCAAGCAGCAGGCTAGTTATCATTGAAAGGCTTCTCGTAATTGAAGCTTGCAGCTCCCAGACTAAACGTCGTTTGGGAAGGTTTAGGCTCGCCTAGCTTCAGCCCGGTACTACAGGGGCCAAATAGTTACCAATACTATTGTTGGGGGTCCTTGTTATACCCTCCAGAGCCCTGTTCGCGCGCAACATGCGACGGGTTCAGGCTTGCGCTTTTGCTGGCGGGCGCAATACTTTCAGACATTCTTGCTTTTAGAGGGTGCCAAAGTATTGGTTTTTGCAGCATTTCCTGCACGTGTCCGGGTTGTTCCCGCAGACCTCTGAGCCTCGAAGAAGCTTCAGCCATGGCGCCTCACACCTGGTCTACGCACTGGGTGGAGACGGACCCCGTGGAGTTGGCCATGGAGCGGGACTGGCAGGCCAACTTGGCTGCAGAGGAGGCAGCGCAGAAGCGAGCAGAGGAGACCACCCGCCCACACCTACAGTAAGCATGCTCAACACATAATAACGTGCAGATCAGACTCCATCCATTGCCGCAGAGCATCCATGTGCCAACCATGATGACGTGCAGATCAGACTCCATCCATTGCCGCAGAGCATCCATGTGCCAACCATGATGACGTGCAGATCAGACTCCATCCATTGCCGCAGAGCATCCATGTGCCAACGCGGCGCGCCAGGAGGCGCTTTCGGCTTCACGCATTTCTTTGGGAAGTTGTGCTTAGGGATTTAAGCCCTACCCCGTCAACTTCCCGGGCCTCAGGCGGAGAAACCTTGCGAGAGATCTTGCCTCTGATGTCGCAGCACATAGATGCCGACAGCGTGCTGGCTGCTTCCGATAGCGGATGCGGACTGACGTCCGCATGGCAGTCTCTTGCAATTCCTGCAGCCCAAGCTCGGCATGGACTCGATGAGATGACGCCTACTGTTTCTTTTCCTTCCGCCTCCTTGTCAAGCAAGCAGGCTCGTACAGTTCGCAAAGCTGCTGCAGTGAAGAAGAAGCCCGCAGCCCAGTTTTCCCCGAAAAAGAAAACCTTTCGGATAGTGGGAGGCGACAATCAGTGCGAAGCACAGATTGCCGTAGGCAAGAATCAGCTGCGGCGTGTGAACGCCTTGGGGCGGATGGCCCCCAGGCATTCTCACGTCACATTACTTGCAGTCAGACGTCTCTTGCACAGACCTGGCCTTCGTACCGTGTTGCAGGCACTTGCTGGGTATAGAGCGGAACGCGCCGGCAAAGTCGGATGCAACCCGGAACACTTCGCAGACGTGACGCAGGACGCTGCCTGGCTCTTCGCCTGACGAGAAAAAATACAGCATTTTTTCGGACAGTCTTGCATGGGCCAACACCTCGAATTCATTGGCAGGGCCAACGAATTTGCAACATTCGCGCCATTGCGCGCGCGCGCGAACAAAGCACTGGCGCGTTGTTATAGTTATAGTAATAATGGGCCCCAAAACCCTAATCTAATTGTTAAGGCCGCTATATTACACGCAATAACTGCCTTGACTTGACTATGAACTTCAACCCGGCAACAGCCATGGCAGGTGAAGGTGAAATGCCGATCTACCGGCCACTTGATCCTCCGTGGTGGCACGCTGCCACTTGTCCTGCGTTGTGGCAAACCTGCATACACGCAAATACACATGCATGCATGCCATCACAGCCTATGGGTCTACGTGGATGGGGGGTGCATAAGGTGTGCGCTTGTCTCTCAGTGTTCATGTGTTGGTCATTCTACCTGTGTATATTGTATGCGCAGACAGACAGCCAGCAGACGCCAGACAGCCAGACAGACGGACAGACAGACAGACGGACCGACAGACAGACAGACAAACAGACAGACAGCCAGGCAGCCAGGCAGGCAGGCTGGTGCGTGCGTGCGTGCGTGCGGGCGGGCGGGCGGGCGGGCGCGCGCGTGCGTTGGTGTGTGTGTGTGTGTTGGTTGGTGTTGGTGTGTTTGTATGTTTGGTTTTGCGTTTGTGAGTTTGCGTATTTGTTTGCTTGTTTAGTTGCGTTTTGTGTTTGTTTGTTGTTGTGTGTGTCAGTTTGTGTGTCTGTTTGTCTGTGTGTTGTTTGTTGTTTGTTTGTTCGTGTGGTTGTTGGCGTGTGTGGGTGTACGGGTGTACATGTACAGGTGCGTATGTATATGTATATATATATATATATTATATTTGTATGTATGTGTGTATGTTTGTATGTATCTCTGTATTTATGCATGTCTGTCCGTCTGGCCGTCTGTATGTCTGTCTGTCTGTCTGTCTTTCTGTCTGTATGTCTGGCCGTCTGTCTGTCCGTCTGGCTGTCTGTATGTGTGTATGCAAGTAGCTGCAAGTATGCAAATATACCCGTACTTTTTTGTAAGTGTGCAAGCCATTATGTATGCATGGATGTAATACGTATGTTTGCATGCAAGTATGTATGGAATGCATGGCATGGCATGGCATGGCATGGTATGTAGGTAGGTATGTATGCAAGCGCGAGACAGCATATGCATGCCTAGGTATGGATGTGTACATTAACATTACATTCTATGCATATGAATGTTGGAGCTTGCTTGCTTGCTTGCCAACGAGTTTTATCAGCAAACACTCTGCACAATCTTGCAAGTGGTACATGTACCATACATCATGAACCTTCGTCCTACTGTAGCTGGCATACCCTGAACTTGTCAACCGAGACTTTCGACACAGGAAACCCTATGTTTGTCGGACAGCCTTCATCTTCATCGTTTTACTGTTGCCATAATATTTGTCATCGCCTTCATCTTCAGCAGTTTAGGTTTCGGCATCAAAGAAGTAGGTGTTCGGCTTTTGGGCCTGCGATTTTATTTTTTACCTCGAGACGAAGAGCTGAGTAGGCTTTGGAATTTCAGGTTCGGGGGCCTGTGATGTCGTTGCTTGTATTCTGCACTGCTCGCCATTCATGCGGCAACCACGATAAAGAAGGCTGGTGGAGAGGAAGGTGAAGATATTGCTGAAGAAGAAGATTATGATCATACAGGCACTGGTGATGAAGCTAACGTGACGGTCGTCGCACTCGTTTTTCTGAAGGAAGTGAATTCATCGACTCTGGGCTATGTAGGGTTTAAACCAGGGTTTAGGTGTTTAGAGGTTGGGGCGCTGCCTCCTCGTAGATCCTGAGACAGCATTAACAAAGGCGAACCAATCAGCTATGCAACTTGCCACCCGCCCTTCCAAGAGCCTGCAGCCTCAGACCATGACGAAAGCTCATGGCTCTATGAAGTTTTTGATCCCACCTCAAGCTAATCAGTCTCAGGCAGCCTTGCTTAGAGAGTGCTTGCGCAATACGACTCCCGAAGCAGATCGTTCTAAGGATGTACAACGAGGACATGCAGATGGTAGAGGCACGCAAGGTTTCGGTATTAGGGTGTCTAGCCCCGGCGTCGTGGAAGATCAGCCTGTTCATGCTGCCATATGCTGCCCTTTGAAGAATATGGACCGTGAGCCTTTGATCGTTGAGTGGATGCAGGTAGGTGTCAAAGCCCTCATACTTGTATGAGGAAGCCGTAATCCTACCTGCCTTCATTCACCTTGACACTCTTCTGTGCCGAAAAACCCTCTTCATCATTGGGTTTCGCGGGCCGGATGATTCAAGGAATCGCAGAATAGCATTAGATGGACAAGTAAAGCAGCACGAGGACGAGCTGCATTCCAGTGGCGAAAAAACGCTTCGCTAGGAAGTGAATCGTAAATGGCTCGCAACTAAAGACTTTTCATTGACGACAATCAGAAAACACGAAGACGGATTGGAAGCCGAGTTGAACACCCTGAGAACTCAACACTACTAGCCAACGACTCCGACGGATCAACGGACGACTGGTCGCTACTAGCTAATGTCAGCAACTCGCGAACAACGAATCGCTGATAGCCGATAGTTGGTATCGGATCGCTAAGTGCTAGTGGACATGCTTGTGCAGTTCATAGCGAAGAAACAATGCCTGGTAGCCACGGAAATCTGCACTTTACTCGACTCAGCAGCGAAAGACTCGTTGAAGACAATTCTTGCTGCCATGCCACAACAACAGCGTAGCCCTACAGAATCCCTAAATCCTCATCCTGCGCCCTAAACTCTAAACCCCAAGACCTATAAACCTGAAGCTCGAAACGCTAGGGGGGCCTGGTTCAAGCTCAGCAATTAGGAGAAACCCAAAGACCGTATTGACAGCATGAGCTCAGATCGAATTCTCCAAGACCACCGAGGAGCGTGGCACCCAGCTTTGCCAAAGAGTTGTGCGTGTAGGGCTTGGTGGGGATTTAATGCTGATGCTCGCAGTAGCCCTAAGGGTCCAAGCACCTAATTATCATATACTCTCCAAAACAGTAACCTACATAACTACTATCCGAAACCTAAGTACCTAATTATTGGGTCCTTTGGACCCTTAGGGTAGAGTCTGGGGGACAGGCTTTCGTCACGAGCTTTGGGTTGTGCGCCGACAGGTTGCAGTTGAAGTCTTCCGCTTTCGAAGTTGGGGGTCAGCGCTTTAAGCTCCCAGAGCCTTAAAGCAGGGCCCCCACAATGGAATCCGAGTCAGAAGCTCGAAAACGACAGTTTGCTCTAAGTCTTCCCTTCGAGAAGCTTGGGGTATTGGAGTCCGACATCCGAAACCAGCTCCAAATAATACTATAGGGGCTTAAAGAATTACCTATATAATGGGCCCCAAAACCCTATTCGGATTATTAGGCCCTATATTGCCCACTCTCGATACCCAGGCTGGGCCCATCGACGACGATCATGAAGCTCAGCTCCATCAGCAGCGTCAAGGCGGAAGCAAAAACACAAACGTCGCGTGAGGATCCAGACCTGAACAGCACCAAAGGCCTTTGTCAGGGTTTAGGGTTTCGGGATTTAGCGTTGAGGTCTTTGTGAAGCTATAAGCATCCTTTTTTCAAAGAGCTTATATAATCTTCAGAGACTTGAATCGCGAACACAGCAAGGGATCTCAGAAACTAGTACAAAGGCCTCAATAACTACCGAATTTATTCCATAAGCTTCCTCCACATCTTAAGTTACACGTAATGATACTTATGGTATTTTTGGTCGCATTTTAATACATACTGTTAATATACCCCAACACCCTTTTGAAACCTTGAAGGCCCCTGTAGTATTCCGAGGCCAGACCAGAACTTATCAGAAACTTCCATGCAGAGCCAGACTTTCCACTTCTGGGTTCTGGAGTACCATTCTTGAATAGTTTTTTTAGGGTTTGGGGGACTTGTCCCCTAAAGGAACCAATCTGAAATAGATGGGTTTAGGGCTTAGGGTTTAGGGGACTTGTCCGTTAAAGGAACCTTTTTTGAAATAGAAGTCAAAACTGTTGTCTTCCTCGTTACTTCATTCAGAGTCCAGATTTACGAACGTTGCAGTGTTTCGGGCTTAGTCATATCTATATGTGTCTGCTACAGTAAGCAGGACGGCATCCCCATCTAAACTATGTCCATACTCGTGCCTTCTTGCTTGGCCTTGCCAAATCCCGGTACTGGTCTGCAATATGTCCGCCGACTTACCCTGCCTCAAGTCCCAGGTGTCAAGACCTGACCACACTAGGCAATTTATGCGAGGTCAATTCGAAACCCTGAACCGCCCAAAACCCAAAACCCTGACTGTTCAACCCTACACATATTGCATGATACCCCAATGCCAGTCACCTTTGATATCCGGTTGCTTCAGGAATCAGGACCCCGATGTTTGAGGAGTCCCTATCTCAGTCATCTGCTTTAGGCGATGGATTACATCGAGGGCACCCGGGTGAACTGTGTCGGAACCTCAGCCCTCTCCGAGGCAGTATGACACATGTCTTGAAGCACCCGTACGTAGGCTCCATCTCGTACCGCAAAGGGCTTCTGAGACAAATGGAAAAACACTCGCACACAATGCAAGAAGGCAAGTTGGCAGGACGGCAGGGAAGCAGACAGATAGAGAGGCAGGCAGACTGGCGTTTCCGTAAGCCTCCGGGTTTAGGGTTTCGGGTTCAGGATGGTTAAGGTTGGGTTTTAGGGTTTAGGTTTGGGGATGAGGATTTAGGGTTTAAGCTTTTGGGCGGCTATGTCGGTCCCTTCGTCCGCGCGGTTGGGACGTGAGAAGTCTGCTCATGCAGTCTAGGGCTTAATCTAGAGGTCGGAGTAATGACTAAGCATATCCCCTTCTGATTCCTAGTTTTCATATTTACTTATACCACAACAACCCCCCCCCCCCCCCCAAACCTCATGCTAATAAGTGTAAACGCTTTGAGTCGTCCGCCTCCTCGGCCCCAAAAGCATGTAGAATACCGGCCTTTCTATAGGTATTGAGTCATTATATTGCCTAGTTTTGGTGGTTCAGGATCACCAGGTTCAAAGCGCACAAGACGACGAATGTGGGCACGGGGGAGCCGGGGAGGGTGCCATGGGCGAGGGGTGAAAGCCTGCGGGGGCTTGGGAGCCGAAATCCAAATTTAAGGGAGGGCTACCGGAAGGGAAACAAGGAACCTCATAGGTGTTGGAGTGATTTCATTCGCCTGCGCTTCCGCGATGGATGGCCTCTGGTCCCAGCGACGCCAAATCCAGCTCCGGAGTTTCCCCCTAACCCCCACGCCCGTAAACCCTAACGACTGAGGTCTTGATCATCCGCCTGAGGCCGGAGCCGTCGGATGCCAGGAACTCGTCAGCTTTCTTACTCCAGTGGGCGGAGGGGTTCTTGAGGCTTTTAACGGGCATGAGGGTTTGTATGGAGTGCTTCGGTTTGAGGTTGCTCTCGAGGGCTACCTGGGGGTCTTGATTGGAGTCGATTACTATCCGGATTCCCATACCAATATTTCCACTGGCATTGCTCTGCAGATTTTGAGATCCCACAGCCGAAACCTACCCGGTGGCCGAACCACTCGTGGATGCTCCACAACCTAAACGCAGCGCTGCCGTGTCGGAGGCGATTTGATCGGGTGGTGATGTTTCATCTGCTCCTTCCGGGATAATGACGCACAACAAGGCTTCGATAGTTCTTATACATTACATCGGGGTTTCCGAAGATGGGGGACCCTAATATAGTACCCGATTAGGATCCTTATTATAAGGACCCCAAAATGAGGTGCCCCCATTTTCGGAATTCCCACATTTGTTTGCGCACGCAACTCCGGCTGGTGCAATGAAGTAAAACGCAAAAAGTTCCCGTTCCTTTTCGTGCTGTGCCCCAAACCTCGGCGCACTTCAACCTAAGATCTGGCCCCAAGAAATTCCCTTAGGCTCTGAGGATTCATAACAAAGGTTTTCGGGCCCCAAGACCATGCTATATAAAACTTTTGGGCTATTTCAAGCCTTAGGGATTTGGTTCAAAGTTACCTAGACCCTCCATCTACCCTCTATTAGACCCTAAATGCCCCTTTGTTGGGGACCATATACCCCTTGTTGAGGGTACAAGGAGGGCCCTGGTATGTGACTCTCCAGAAACGATCGCGTGCTTTCGGACGGGAGCAGGGTCATGTTGAAGAGCAAACTGGTGCGTCCTGGAGCCCTTCGAAATCTGGGTTTAGGGTTTAGGGTTTAGGGTTTAGGGGTTTAGGGTTTAGGGGTTTAGGGTTTAGGGGTTTAGGGTTTAGGGGTTTGGGGTTTAGGGGTTTAGGGTTTAGGGCTTATGATTGACATGGCCATGGGTAGTTGTCAAAATTATGGCCCCTCTTTGTGTACCCTAATATTAGGTGACGTATTAGACAATGGACCCAAAAAGGGACCCTAATTTTTACAACCACCCACATATCATTCCTCGTGTCAAGCTGCAGGGGCTTCTCTGTGGAACCACGAACTAAGCCAGCAGAAGGGCCGGAGTCTAGTATCTATGACTGAGGCCGCTTGGGCTGAAGGGCTGCCAATATACATCAACAATCACCTTCTGAGGATCTGATGCAGGTGGCGCCGGATGCCGGGAAAGAGGAGAGGCATTGCTGCTTGCGAGTTTGAGTGAGCTTGGATTCCTGTCCTCTTTGCCTCTTTAAGTTGTTATCAAGTTATCAAAACAAGAGCAGCATCGAGATGGTACTGTCTAAGGCTACCACGATAACCCTCGTAGTGGTGCTTGGCTATGGTTGTAGCGTTGGCAGCCGGGGCAGTCGTAGTCTCGCCTCCGATAGCATCGTCGTAGTCAGAGTCAGAGACAGTAAAGCAGCATCAAGACTGCTCGTGTCAGAGGTGCTTGCACCAGCAGCATTAGTGCGAACGGTCACGGTAACAGAGATGAGGGAGTCTTGATTCCATTATTGAAGCCGAAGCCAGCAACTCGAAACAGCAGCAGCACCAAACGGCTGCTATTCACAACCCGTTTAACCTTAAACTTAAACCCCGGAGCCCTACAACCAAAACCCTAGGCCCTAATCCCCACATCAAAACCCTAGAACCCTGAAGCCGTGAAGCGCTAAAGCTCAGAACCCCAATCCCCACCATCCCAAAGCCCTAACCACTGAACTCCTAAACCCCGAAACGCCAAAGCCCCAACCCTAAGCCCCAAAATCCCAAAACTCCTAAACCCCTAAGCTCCTACAGTTGAAAACGCCAGACCGCTAATCTGGGTTGTTTAACGTACTATCGACGAGGAGGAGGTCATCGTGCAGTTCGCGCGAGTCGAGGCCATCGCGGAACTCACGTGGGGGGGATCCTAAAATTTGTGGGTCCCTTACTGAGCCTGTTCCATTGCAAACAAGGGTTCTTTAACAGTGTGCCGTTCGCGTGTTGTTGGCTTTCAGACGCTTGTCTCTGTTGGATTTTCCAAGCTAACCGGGTGTACCTATCTGGTCCCTTCAAGTAGCGGACCGCCGCCAGAGCAAGAGCAAAATCCTTAATAAAAGAAGGAATACGTGTGGGGATTAGGATTGGGGACTTGCAGTTTACGGGTTTAGGGTTAGGATCAAGGCTGCTCCTCCTCCTGCCAGCGATGCTCCTAGGACCATCATGATTCTTCCACTGCCTATGCGAAGAGCTTTGTGGGTAGAAGCATGAGATGAAACGGCAATGCTGCAGAGTGCCTGCATTCCTCTCAACACCTACGGCCATGGGAACCAGTAACCACAACGTTGAGTGAGGGAAAGTGCTTTCCGATGCCAGGACCGCGACAACTGGGATACTGGCCTGCGGTACTTGGCTCAGACGGTCTACCGCCCTATACTAAATTCAAGCTTTAAGCTTCTAGGCTGAGATCAAACTGGAACCCGTCGCGCCGTTTTTGGAAGCGTTGCACACGCGAAGAGCCTTAGAGCATCTTTGATGTGAGCTTCGGTTCGTTCATGTTTACTAGGACCGAGAGTAGGCTCTTATTCCCTTTTTGTAGGGTTCAGGTTCTCTTATAAGCCCCTTTAACCCTAAAAGGGCACCCTTTTTATACCTGGGTTACTCTTAGGTCTAGTTTACATACCATTGCGAGACTTAGACTTAGAAGGGAACCGAAGAGCCCACGATAGCGTGGCCAAGACTGCAAGATGATACAGAGCATCAGCTCCAAGCTTCATATTAGTCTATTAGTATTCGTATTGATATTCGTAGTAGTATTAGTATTAGAATTAGTATTCGTAGTAGTATTCGTAGTATTATTAGTATTAGTATTGGTGTTAGTATTTGTACTAGTATTAGTATTCGTAGTAGTATTCGTATGAGTATTAGTATTAGTATTCGTAGTAGTATTCGTAGTGGCCATCAGACCAGGGGTTAGGGGTTGAGGGATCTCGACCCAGGTACCTCATCAATGCCCTTGAGGTAACGGTGGCGAAGGACCAAGTGGAGGCATGGGATCCGCTTCGAAGTTCAGGGGCTTAGGCTATGCCACCGGTGTTTAGGGTCCAGAATTTAGGGAGTTTAGGGGTGTAGGGGTTCAGGGTTTAGGGTTTGGGGTTTAGGGTGTCATGATGGCGTATGTAGTGCTGCTAGGTTGCCTTGCCTATGAGTTATGGTGCAACATTCGCCGACTCTGGCTCCTGTCAGCTAGCTTCTGCCTCTATTCGACACGGGCCTGCGTGAAGTTGCATGAGCAGCTGAGCCATGCTCTCCTTCCCTCTCTTCTGCAACCCTAAATTCCTAAACCAACCCCAAAGCCTAAACCGAAATAGTATGCCTGCACCTTCCACTATAGATATCCGCTGAGATTCGAGGCCCTAAACCCGTACCAAGCTGCTGCAAACAGGAATCTGACAACGGACCTCTTTCGGGTTTAGAGTTTCGGGTGCTCAAGTTGTACAGTATCGTAGTAAACCTCCAAGGGATTAGTAACAATGAGTGAGTGAGTGAGTGAGTGAGTGAGTGAGCGAGCGACTAGCTGCACGAGGTGGTGCGCGCAGCAGCCATGCCTAAGGCGCCGTTCCCTCCCGGCTTCTCAGGGGGCTCCGCAAGCGTCATTGCCCCCTCCACTTGGAGTTCCCGCTGGCGAACGCCCCAACCCCAGAAACAACGTTATGAGGTCAGCAAAGACGGCCCAGTTTGGCAAGAGGGCATGCCAACAATCGCACGATGTAGCAACTAGGCAGGCCCGCCACCGGCAAGCCGGCATAAGGGCAAGACAGCGTGCCATCCTCGCGGATACCCGTGCGATCAGGCTCTTCCCTTGAAGGTCCCCCTCCGAGGTACTAGGCCAGGCAAACAACGTCCCTCTGCGTCGGGCTGAGCGCAGCCGCGAGCCAAATGGCAAGCACGCTTCACTACAGATCCCTCTGCAGATACTAAGTGCGTATCGCGGCCCGTGTGCTCCCGGAACCCACTCACTCCCCACCGCTTTCCTGTAACAAAGGTGAAATGGCAAGAGCTTCGCCACCCACCTGCAATCAGGTCCCGTACCAGTGTACCCTCTGAGTGGTGGGTGAAGGCCAAAACTCCGGCCAGCACCCCTCCGGAAGAGGGTGGGGATTAGTAACAATATGGTTGTAATTTCTAAGGGGGCTGAAGCAATCTTTGCTCAGAAAGCTCGAAGTCGAATTCGGTTTTGAAGTCAGGTTGTTGGGACCGTTTGTGATGGGATTTTCTGACCGCATTCATGGATGTTGTGCGCATTGCTTGCCAGAGCCACAGGATATGGTATCACTAGTTATTCAGACCCCGATACTCGGTTTCTGACGACACCAACGCAAGCTGCAACCTTTCAGGTGCCCACAAGGAGCTTCAGCCGAATCAAGAAGGCCGCTGATATACCATATACTATATACTTTATCATTTATATACTATCATATACTTTATATACTTTATAGACTGTATACTATATACTATATGCATTGCGTGAGGGATGTTTTCTTGCGGTTTCAGTTATTTTGTTTTCATCTCTATGCGCAATACGATACTCATCTACTGGAAGGATCATGGGACGTAGTAAGTAGGCTAGCAAACTAAGGTCACTAAGGAACCCGAAACGTAGTGTTTAACTCGTTTTGTACTATTTGTTTCAGAGCGTCTATTTATGCGAGCGGCAGCACAGCGGGGAAGGAAGGCAGTCAAGAAGGACGGAAGGAAGCAAGGCCCTAAACCCTAAACCCTAAACCCTAAACCCTAAACCCTAAACCCTAAACCCTAAACCCTAAACCCTAGGAAAGGAGGCATTCCCTAACCTCAGGTCTTCTTTTCAAGCCGGGTATGCTTGCTCGAGGACCCAGTACCATCAGAGCATTCTCAAACCATGTGAGCCCTTTTCCAAACTTCTCTTTCAAGCCAGGAAAGCTGGTGCTGAAGAGCATCGTATAGCATAAATCGGAACTGCTTGGCAGCTCGTTTGAACTAAACTCGTCGCACTAGAGATGTGTTTCCAAACCTTGCATTGTCCAGGCTCGTTGTATACGCACGTCGTATTTGCAAGGGGGGGGGGTCTGCGCACCGATCGCACCATTTACTCCCCGAAAGATTGCTTCAAATAACATCTTGCCGGCGAGTCGGACTTGCTTCGGACCCATGTGCATACCCTGAATTTGTCAACTGCGACTTTCGACACAGGAAACCCTATGTTTGTCGGACCCTTTGCAAACCAGTTCTATAATATAAGCGGTTGCCGTTGCTTTTCCCAGAGCCGTCGTATGAGCATTGTGTGTAGTAACCTGCGTAGCCACCCCCACACCAACCCCAAAAACCTCGTGGAACTGTTAACCTTTAGTAGCCCTAATTGCGCCCTGCAGCGAAATCCGTAATGTAGGGGCCTTAATAATTAGAATCGGGTTTTGGGGCCCATTATACTATAACTATAATAATAAGGAGCCCTGACCATAGTATTGGTTATGATTTAGGCATTTAGGCCCCTATAGTAAACGACTCCGCCTGGATCTGAGCCTGACCCGGCCAGGTTCGGCTGGAAGAGCCGCGAGTCAGCTCCTCGGGATCTCCTCGGAACGGCCCGAGATGACAACGATGCTGAGGTTTAGGGTTCAGGGTCATGATGATCATGATGAGGATGACGTGGAACATGATGATGATGATGACGATGATGATGGTGGTGTTGGTGATGGTCAGTTCGAGATTCACGTCGGTGTTGCTGCTGTTGTTATTTGTGGTTGTAACGGTTGTGAAGGCATGGCGGGCGATTGCCAACACTGTCGCGGTGCCCATCGTTACCGCATCATCATCATGAGTGTACTCTTCTTAACTGCTTCCTCATCCCAATTGTTTCGCGTTGTCATCACCAGCACCGTCAGCACCGGCCGACGAGCCGTGATACTATTTCGTAGCAGTAGCAATCGACAAGTCAATGACAGCTGCAATACTTCTGATCAAAGCTAGTCAGCTAGCGCAGTGGACAGGATTCTGATGATTGTGATGGTAGTGATGTTGTTGATGCAGGTGCTGGTGAGGCGCATAGCGAGCATTACACAGTGCTTGAAGATACCCACCATGAAACAATACTGACGGCCACGCGGACAGCGGCAGCACCACCAGCATCAGCAACAACAACTGCAACTGCCACGGAATGCTCGAGGCCTTTGTCTTTTCATCCCGATGCTTTTTACCCCCCAGCACAAAGCCGGAACATGCCATTACTCCGTACGTACTTTCGCAGGCTTATGTCGCTATAAGCCTGGATTTATGCTCTTTAACATGATCGCATCCGCGGGCTCCATTTGATGGTTTCCAGTGAGGAGGGTCTGAAGGTCTGCATGAAGAAGCAGAGGCTTTCACCGTGTCTCGCCGTTTGTGGTATCAGCTTCATGATTGAACTAGAATCCGGGCTTTGGCGTACGTATGTCGCCTTCGGCTGATTAGCTTTAACGACTTTCCTCAGACCCAACATCCAGCACCCAGAACTCCAAACCCCCAGCACCTGCTTCCTTCCAAAGCCCTGGACCCTAGACGCTGAACCGTTAACTGTCTGAAACGCAATGTCGATGCCCTAAACTCTGAACCCCAACTGAAACCCCAAAACTGATAGCCCCTAAAGTCCGAAAGAACCTTCACCCTAAACCCTACACCCTACACCCTAAACCCTAAACCCTACACCCTAAACCCTACACCCTGAACCCTAAACCCCACATGAAAGAACCTTCGAGGCGGGCATCCTCGTCAAGGGACGCTTCGAGCTGGCCAGTGGCGAGGCTTCGGTCTCCGAAATCCCGGGGCTGAGCACCTTTTAAAGGGGTCCTATAAGGGTTACCATAAGGGAGCCATAAGGGTTACCATAAGGGAGCCATGAGGGTTACTATAAGGGACCTATAAGGGTTACTATAAGGGATCTATAGGGGTTACAAAAAGGGACCTATAGGGGTTAGTATAAGGGACCTATAGGGGTTACTACAAGGAACCTTTTGGGGTACTATAATATAGCGGCCTTAATAAGTAGAATGGGGCTTTGGGGCATATTTCACAACAATCGTAAACTAGGACCCAGAGTAGGCCCTTATTCCCTTTTTTATGGGTTTAGGTTCTCTTATAACCCCCTTTAACCCAAAAAGGGCATCCTTTTTATTCCTAGGTTACTCTTGGGTCTAGTAATAAGGAACCCCCAAAATAGTAGGACCCAAAGGGCCTGAAGCCCTAAGCCTGAAACCTTAGACTATCCCTATCCCTCCAAGGACCTCATAGGGTCCTAGACCCCTTAAGGACCCCATAATAAGGTCCCTGGAGGCATAGGGTGTAATCTCCTTAGGAATTATTTTCTAGTGTTGTTCATATAAAACCGTTTGGTAGTTCAAGGTTACTTTAGGCTCCATTGTAGTTCCTTTTTGTGGTTCATATTTAGGATCCCATAATGTAATCCCAAGAAGGACCACAATGGAACCTATGGGTAGGCCCCATCCCAGCTTTTCTGAACCCTAAACCCCTAAACCCTAAACCCCTAAACCCTAAACCCCTAAACCCAAAACCCATGAACCCTAAGCCCATAACACATAAACCCTAAACCCTGAACGTTACACTAAAAGAAAAGTAAACCGCTACTCTAAAAGAAAACTAAACCCCAAAACTCTATATTGAACTCTTATAGTAGCCCTCATAGTGCCTCTTATAGGAGCCCTTTAAAGGTACTTATCTTCAGGCCCCTCTATAGCAGCTTTTTCGGACCACGCGCGAAAGGAGCCTGAGCTTGAGATCCCCGAGAGCATGGCAGACGGGAAGGAGTCCCCTCTTTAGGGTTTAGGGTTTAGGGTTTAGGGTTTAGAGTTTAGGGTTTAGGGTTTAGGGTTTAGGGTTTAGGGCTCTTGGGGAGTTCCATGTTGGAGTTTCCGAATACTAGGGGGACCTCAATATCTAGGATGCCCAGTAGTACCCTTATTCCCTTTTTGTAGCCCTAGGTTCCTTATAAAGTTACCCAATACCAAAAAGAGAGGCCTTTTTATTCTTAGGTTACTGGGTATCCTAGATATAGTACCTTAAATAGTAGGATCCCGATCATAAGGACCCCACAAGAAGGAGCTCCTGATGTTCGGAAACTCCCATGTGCTCTTACAGGATTTAGGGTTCTGGAGTTTAGGGTTTACTGTTTGTGGGTTTAGGGGTTTAGGGCTTTTGGGTATAGGGTTTCAGAGTTTTAGGTTTTATGGGTTTCTGGATTTAGAGTTTACAGATTTACGGTTTAGGGTTTATCGGCTTAGATAGAGTTTATCGGTTTAGGGTTTTTAGGGTGTGTGGGCTTAGGGTTTATGGGTTTGGGGTTCAGGGTGTAGGGGTTCAGGGTTTAGGGGTTTAGGTTTTAGGGTTTGCGGGTTTAGGGGTTCAGGGTTAAGGGTTTATGTGGGGTTCCTTTAGGGGTACCGGCATAAGGGTTCTATCCGGGTATTATGAGGGCCTAGGGCTGTTGGGGCTTAGGGCTTCGGTTGTGGCCAGGGTTTGAGGGTTTAGTACCCTAAATCCTAAACCCTAAGCCCTAAACCCTAAACCCTAAACCCTAAACCCTAAACCCTAAACCCTAAAACCCAAACCCACGTTGTTCGTTTTCTCTGCTTCTGGGACTCAGAGTTCAGGGCTTGGTTCCAAAGGCTCCAAACACTCTCAACGAAGGAAACACCTTACCTCACAATATGGGCTAGGACCGAGAGTAGGCTCTTATTCCCTTTTTGTAGGGTTCAGGTTCTCTTATAAGCCCCTTTAACCCTAAAAGGGCACCCTTTTTATACCTGGGTTACTCTTAGGTCTAGTGGGAGTTTCCGAAAATCGGGGACCCCAATTTAGTACCCTAAACAGTGGGATCCTTATAAGGACCCCAAAATAAGGTATCCCTTGTTTTCGAAAACTCCCATATAAGGATCGCCCTTGAATTCAAGGTATACCTCTTGCTATCGTAGGTTGTTCTATGGTGTTTGCTGCTCATTTGCATTCGGACTTGCCTGGCTGATAGAACGAGTTGACTAATTCTAACTGCCGGCTATACTGTATTGATTCTGGCGGCATCGTCTTCGTAGCTGTTGTCGGTGTGGTCATGGTATTCCACCTCACTGAATTCACAAGATGCCAAAACCTTCACCCTAAACCCCAAACCCGAAACAGTAAATTCTTTTCCCTAGTGCTTGCTACACTTATGTCTCGTGCGACGAAGACGAGTGCAGACGAGACGAGACGAGACGACCTGGTGCTGTGGTTATTTGAGGTCTTGAGCTTAGGGATGTCAGGGTGTTTAGGACAAAGGCTCTTAGGTCTTTAAGGTTGAGGGGTCAGGGGTTGCTGATTCCCATGAACGGCCTGGCCTGTATGCAGTATTCGTACTTCTTTCGCGGTTGTTACCAGCGCTGCTGCTGCTGTTTCTGCTGCTCGTACTCCTACTTCTACTTCTCCCTTTTTTCTCCCGCGTCCTCCCGTCCTCCTCCTCACACCTACTACTACGACGACGACGACGACGACTACTACTACTACTACTACCACCACCACTCCTGCTGTCGTAATTAATGAAATACTTCTTCTTCGTCTCCTCACCGTCATCTTTGCCACTCCTTGCCGTCGGTTTAGTCGCAGTAGCCCTCTGCCCAAACCAACGGTTTAGGGTTTAGGGTTTAGGGTTGAGGGTTTCGGCACGACGCGATAGATCAGGACTTGAACAGCTTCGTGGTGGATTGGGTGCAGCGCAACTGCGTCCGACGCCGATCTGGGGCTGGACATGTTGGACTGCTTCGGAAACGGGATCCTAGTTCAACAGTTGGGGATTGGAGTGGGATCTGGGAGGATTGGCCGAGCATTTCCAACAATTGCAGCACCGATTATTAGCATCATAACCATTGAAAACTACTAGCATTATGATTGTTACGACGTTTGCTATGGCTAGTATCCAATACACTTAGTGGCATTATTATCACTGGATTATAACTAGTAACTAGTATTAGTGCTGCTGTTATTGTTGTGACTGCACTAGTGCTTTCAGCTTTCCTGCCGAGTCCCGAAGTCAGGAAGTCTTGTCCCTACTACAATGTTCCGCTTTCCGCTTTCAAGGCAATGTCTACTACAATGTATTCACATAACCATATAGTTCTTGAGCGATATAGACACATCGACATCGTATAGTAAACATATCAATGCAAACGTATCTTTGTCGCTTAATAATAAGATAGCCGCATATTCTAAGCCAGCAAGAAACTATACACAACGTAGGAGAGTATTCATGAAATAGTACCTTAAAAATATTGCTTGGAAGTCTATCATAGTAATACAGCAATATAGCAATGCAGTAATATTGTAACTTCAGTAGTATCATAGTTATAGTGCTATCTCCCCACCCTCCCTCCCACACCTGCAACACAAAGTGCCACAGCCCTCGCGCGACAAGGTGCAGCCCAGCGAAACTACCTCGCTGTACAGACTGGCCGGGCACGTAGAAGGGCGTGTAGAGATGTCGGTGTCGACTGAAGTTTAAGTAGGGTTCATCGAAGGCCGCTGCAGAAGCTGGAACTCGCTCGATAGTTTCTACAATCGTTAGAACAGTCGCCAGGGTCTGGTTCCTAATAGACCTGCAGATTGTTTCGTCAATCGAGTCTATGTCAGCCTCAGTCTCCGGACGCGAAGTGCAGTGAGATGAATGCATCATGTTCAAGCCGACTTGAGTCAAATATCAATCCTGAATGCCTACACCCTCAAACCCTTATGGCACCTTTACAAGACCCTCATAGTACCCTCATGATACCCTTGTACAAGCCTACTACATACTATGGTATTATCGCAACATGGGAGTTTCCGAACATAGTGGACCTATTTAATATAGTACGCTAAATAGTAAGATCCCCTTTATAAGGACCCCCAAAAAAGGCACCCCTCTTAGTTTTCGGAAACTCGCATATAGTATATAACAGAGCATCGTCGTAGTAGCAGTAGTAGTAGCAGTAGTAGTAGCAGCAGCAGCAGTAGTAGTAGTAGTAGGCGGCCCCCCCTACCAACCACCCCCTTTTACATGCGTTGCTTGGGGTGGGGGGGGGGGGCTGATAACGTACAGGCAGCCTCGAACAGTTGCCAGCCAATATCGACAGGAACTGCTCCTAGTAGCCCAGATGCTCCAGGATGCTTTGTATGCTATGCTCATGATGCGATTGCATGCGGGGGGGGGGGGGGGGGGGGGGGGGGGGGGGGGGGGGGGGGGGGGGGGGGGTGGGAGGGGGGGGGGGGGGCTGATAACGTACAGGCAGCCTCGAACAGTTGCCAGCGAATATTTACAGGAACTGCTCCTAGTAGCCCAGATGCTGGGGGGGCTGATAACGTACAGGCAGCCTCGAACAGTTGCCAGCGAATATCCACAGGAATCCTAGTAGCTCAAGCCTCCACGCCAACCATTGACTGCTAGCCCCACCAAACCTTGCAGGGACACGCGCCAAGCAATGACTGCCAGCTCCAAAAAAACCTGCGAGACACGTGCAGTCGCAATCTGCATGCCTCTCTGTTCTGTTCAAGTCGTGATGATGTTCGTTGTTGATGAGGATGATGACGAAGATTTAACATACCAGATGAACTACTTTAAAGACCGAGTAAAACAAGCCTTCCCCCACCCAATTTCGAGTTTTCGCTGAAAGCCCTCGCAAAGGCAAACAGACAACGTAGAAAAGTCCAGAGGTAGGCTTGGCAACTTTATAAGATGGCGGACATCCCGAAAGTACTGTAAATACCGAGTAAAATGGCTCTTGCGGAGATGTTGTTCGAGGTGTCCGCGTAACAATCTCGACTTCATTCTTCCCGCACACCCACGCACCCCCACAACAAAAAAATCCACAATCGGATGCTGGAGTTTGAAAACTCGCAGGTGAAATTTCTAGCTTCATAAGATGTTCCTACATGACGAAAGTGCTGTAAATACCGAGTAAAACGGATGTGGGTTACAAGAGTATGTAAAAGAGGTGGTTGGTAGGGGGGGGGGGGGCTAGTAGTAGTAGTAGTAGTAGTAGTAGTAGTAGTAGTAGTAGTAGTAGTAGTAGTAGTAGTAGTAGTAGTAGTAGTAGTAGTAGTAGTAGGGAGCGACCTGGTCGTTCGCCCACCCTTCTTTCCTCCTGTACCCCCTTGCCGGCCCAGGTTCGTCTTCCTCGTGGCCATGGTGTCATGCATACATGTAACCGACGTACATACCTACATACATGCATTCATGCATACGTGCATACATGCATGTATAACGTCCAGATCAGACCCCATCCACGCCCGCAGAGCATCCATGTGCCAACCATGATCACGTCCAGATCAGACCCCATCCATGCCCGCAAAGCATCATTGTGCCAACCATGATAACGTCCAGATCAGACCCCATCCATGCCCGCAGAGCATCCATGTGCCAACCATGATCACGTCCAGACCAGACCGATAACGTCCAGATCAGACCCCATCCATGCCCGCAGAGCATCCATGTGCCAACCATGATCACGTCCAGATCAGATCCCATCCCTGCCCGCAGAGCCTCCACGTGCCAACCATGATAACGTCCAGTTCAGACCCCATCCATGCCCGCAGAGCATCCATGTGCCAACCATGATAGCGTCCAGATCAGACCATATCCATGCCCGCAGAGCATCCATGTGCCAACCATGATCACGTCCAGATCAGACCCCATCCACGCCCGCAGAGCATCCATGTGCCAACCATGATAACGTCCAGATCAGACCCCATTCATGCCTGCGGAGCATCCATGTGCCAACGCTTGTCAGCTGTGTTCCTGACTGAGAACGTCGGCCTCGAACCCGTCGTGCAGGCTTTCACTTCTTTCCGCGCGGCCTGTCAGGATCGCCTGCCGCCGAAAGACCAATGGTCCCAGACAATTTTTTTGACCTTGGGTTGAAGACACAGCTAAGCGTGTGTGTCAGCGGGCGTGAAAGCGAACCAAGCACTAATCTTCCAATCTTGTTTCGACTAGTCCCAAAAACACGTCAAACGACAAAGTCCGCGACGAACTTGGAAGGCAGTGCAAAGCGCTTTCTTGAAGGAGAGTCACAGGGCTCCGACAGCAGAAAACACTGCCCTGGCCGAGGTTTTCGTGTCCTCACTCTTAAGCCTGCCCTCAGCCTTCCATCGTTGGCAGCACACAAAGCCTGCTCTAAACTTTCCAATTCCGATGTCATTTGCGACACCTTTGCAGACGCCATATCTCTCGTAAATACCGACTAAAGTCAAGCAGACGCAAGAACAACGGTGGGCAAACGATGTGCCCTGTGCCTAGTAGTAGTGGTAGTAGTAGTGGTAGTGGTAGTGGTAGTGGTAGTAGTAGTAGTAGTAGTAGTAGTAGTGGTAGTAGTAGTAGTAGTAGTAGCAGTAGTAGTAGTAGTAGCAGTAGTAGTAGTAGTAGTAGTCGTCGTAGTAGTAGTAGTAGTAGTGGTAGTAGTAGTGGTGGTGGTAGTAGTAGTAGTGGTAGTAGTAGTAGTAGTAGTAGCAGTAGTAGTAGTAGCAGTAGTAGCAGTAGTAGTAGTAGTAGTAGTAGTTGTTGTTGTAGTTGTTGTAGCTGTAGTAGTAGTAGTAGTAGTTGTTGTAGTAGTAGTAGTAGTAGTTGTTGTTGTAGTAGTAGTAGTAGTAGTAGTAGTATAGTGCTCTTAATGCCCTGAAGGTCAAGTCCCTGGTCCACCGGGCCACTCTGGAGTCGAAGGCACGGGCTTCCGCTCAGAGGATGTGAAGTTTGTGGGTTTAGGGTCTTTGGTTAGGAGTTTAGGGTTTAAACTAAAGTTTAGGGCCTTCGATTAGGAATTTAGGGTTTAGGGGTGTGATACTTGGGCTCTGGGGTTTCAGTTTAGTGTCCAGGGCTTTTGCGGGTTTGATGTTTCGGGGGAAGCCAGGATTGATTCCATGGCAGCTTGTAGAATCTGAACGCAATGCTGTATCGATCTCTATGGTCAACTGACAGTTCCCCCAAGGCTCCAAGTACACAAATAAGGGTTTAGGGTTTAGGGTTTAGGGGTTTAGGTTTGGGTGAGTCCATAACCAGTACGTACTTTGGGCGATTTAGGGCACCAGGGGTCCGTTGCAAGCATGTGGCCAGACGTCTTGACAAGAGACTGTGCCTTCAGCTGCTAGACTCCAGTAGCGAGTCCGCCGGAAGTGGCGGGGACGGGTTTTACAACCGGAGAACCACTAGGGAATACTACTTTACAAGCCTCCGATCCCTCGCGACATGCAGTTGCTTGGGTCCAGGGTTTAGGGATTTGGGGTGCTGGAGCTAGAGCTCTAGAGGTTCCGGGCTTGAGGTTTAGGGTTTACGATCAAGGGAGGGCTTGTCCTCAAATCCAACATGCACCTCCCTGTTGTGAAGATCTAGGGCTTTGGATATATTGTTTAGGATTTAGCTTTTAGGATTTGGTTTTTTAGGATATAGGGTTTAGAATAATGGGGTATAGTGTTGCGAACAACTCTCTCGAGTGTCTTCACATGTTCATCTGGCCGTGAGACCGCTGATATCATCCAGCGCATCAACGATACCCACTTTGACAAGCTGCTCAAGGACCTTGTTCCTAAACAAGGCTTTGCTAACTTAATGAACTGCTGCTGTCTGAGCTGGGTAGGCAGAAATGTTCTTGGATAAACAGAGACACTGTGTTGTCGCAGTACTATACATCCATCCATACTGTCAGATCTGCCTGCACGGTCCAGCTGCATTCTACTGTTGTGCGGGCGGGATGTTGCATGTTTGTGCCTGGACATGTTCAGATATTCCATTTATGGCAAAAGCCTTTTTGACATACTGCAGCCTTACATCACTCAGCCTTACTGCATCACTTAACTTTGCTTTGCAACCGTCTTACACGATATGTCTTGTGCCGCAATCTTGTCTTGCCGCAGGCTCATGGTTCTGTGCTTAGAATGTCGGCTATGAGAAGATTGGACGTTATTCCGGTTGGTTTCCGCCATCTCAGAGACTCGTTCCAGTCAGTGTGTGCTTCTGCCTTTTGAGGTGAGTACATGTCCTCACAAGTTGGCATGGTCTTGCCCTTGTTGCCACACAGCACGCAGTTCCACTCTTTTGGCAGCCGGAATGGTCAGAGTAGTTAGTGTATTCACATGTACGCGAAAGAAACATATGGTCTTGGCGAGCGCGACAGCGTGGTCAACCTCGCTTGACAGAGGTCTCCAACCGACGAGCATCTTTAGGGTTTCAGGATTATAAGTTATAAGGTTTAGCACTCGGGATTATAGTTACCGGTTTAACGTTTAAAGTTTAGGGTGCAGGGTTTGGGGTTTTGGGGTTGCGGGTGTTGGGCTCCCACAGTAGCTGAATCCCTGCAGTGCGTGTAGAAAGCAACCTTAAAGCCCCAAATCCTGAGACCCTAAAACCCGAAATCCTAAGAAACTAAACCCTTAAACCTCCCATAAGCCCTGAACCCTAAACCCAAAACCCTCAATACCCCCATAAACCCCTAACCCCTTCAACCACTGAAGGAGCATCCCGGGGATCCTCTAGCTACCCTGGAGATCTCCAAGGCGTCTCTGCCTGCATCCGGGGTCGTTTGAGGCTTCAGGGCTCAAGGGACGTCCTTGGATTTTGGGCAGTGGAAGGTTTTAACTTGCAAGTTTTAAGGGTTAACTTTTGTAAGTGGTTTAAGTGAAGCATTAGTGTTTTGAGTCGTATTTTGACTGTTTGTTTGGGTTGCGTTTGTCTGTAGGGCCCCAGGAGTCGTGGGTCTACACCGGATAAAGGGGATTTTGACGGGTTTGCAGTTTAGGGTATTTCTGTTCAGAGTTTATTTTCTTAGGTTGGAGTTGGAGCATCTGGCTCTAGGATGTGATTTTTTGGCATCTGCTGAGGTTGTTGATAGGTGCCTCTAGTCCGAAAGGTTCCGGGGTTTCGTTGGGCTCTGTGTTGCTTCCGCTTGTTTTGACCCTGGAGTCATGGAAAGCCGGACTTGAGAGGTTTCTGAGCCGGGCGCCTAGAGTTTAGGGTGTGTGTGTGTGTGTGTGTGTGTGTGTGTGTGTGTTTAGGGTTTAGGGTTTAGGGTTTAGGGTTTAGGGTTTAGGGTTAAGTTTAGGGTTTTAGGGTTCTGGGGGCAGGGCATTTCTGGAAAGTCTTGAAGGCGGGAAGCTGTGTCAGACATGGTTGCTTTTGCTTGGTATTACAGTGTCACAAGCAAGTTCTTGCTTGGAAGCAAGCCTGGATGAGTCCACGATTCAGAACAAGGGGTCGTACTCACGTTGGGAATAGCTGCTTGTCTAGTCTGGTAGACCTTGTGCATGGTCTCTACGTCACGAATTTAAGTTGATTGTCCATTTTGCACCCAAAGCCAAGCACACTTCGTTGTCACTGTACTCTCAAACTGTCTGTCGTATCCACTGCTTTCCATTGTTCGGTTGTGTTGTGTTGGTATGCTGTCGTATCAATGCTCGTACATTTCCGCATATTCCGAAGCATGCGCTCTGAAGTTGCGACAGAAGCACCTTTTTCACGAGCATCCCCTCAAAAGGACAACACACACACGCCGACAGACTTCCAATTCCTAACTCCCCCCCCCCCCACCCCGCCCCGCCCTTCCCCGAGTAACCCTGCGGGCACCCTCCAAACCGCGCATACCATGGGAGGCATACCTGCGCGAAGTGGGCCATGACATCCCAAAGCTGTCTCCGGGCCGCCTAGAGGTGGATTTAGGCCTCCAGTTTAGGTTTTTTGAGATTGTGGTCTAAATCAAGGCAGACCGCCACTCCTATAAGCCCAAACCCTAAACGGCCCTAAACCGACGTTGCATAAGTGGTGTTGCCAAAGCCGCAAGCCTAAGCTCTGCCGCAGCGAGGATTTCCAGGGTGTACACGGCTGGATTTCGAAGCAGTGCTGACGCTTGGGTAGAACTCGGGTCTCAACGGCCGTGTTCTCTCAATGATGTTGATCATGCCATATACGATGCACGCCAACTCCTGCTTGATGATACGTGTGCCGAACCCGTCGCGTGACCTCCTTTCGGCGGCAAGCAGACTCCCCCACCCAGACCCTAAAATTGAAAATTGAACTTCAATGTGGGTAGTTGTCAACATGAAGGTCCCTTTTTTGGGTACCCTAAAATAATAGGTGCCGTATTATAATAGGGACCCCAAAAGGGACCATCACTTTGACAACCACCAGTGTGTTGAACTCCCAAGCACCGAGCGAGACGGCTCAGGATCGGTCAGCAGGGGCCGATGCCTCAGTCCACAGTCCTGGGCCACTGCTCTGTTTGCTATAGTGTCCTTAGGATTCATTCTTATTTTTGGCTCATGCAAAAACCAAGAGAATATTGAAACTGTTATTTTATTATGGTTCTAATGCGGGTATAGTTTGAGCGCATGCGGTTCGCGAATGATTCAATACAGGGGCCTGAAATATTAACAGGCTTTCCTCCAAGGCTCTTCGCTGAATTTCTATTGAAATCTGCCCCTGGGAAGGGAACGATGTGATGTGACAGAGAGGGAACTGCTGGGAGTTGACTAGCTGTTTCTGCATGCGCCTTCTACAAGACAAGGTGCGACCAACCCAGTGCCCCGTAATTGGAGTAACTCCTAATATGGAACTAAGATTAACCTCAAAAACCCTTGTAATATAGCCTTGTAATATAGTGCCCATGGTAGTTCCTCTTATTATGATCCTGACAGACTCTAACCTGCCGAAGTTCGGCTTTGGGCGTCAAATCTCAGGGTGCCAGGGCTCTCAGCTTCCTTGTCAGCCTCTGATTTGTATATGGGCATGTCTGTATGTGTGCGTGGTTGTGTCTGTGTGTGGGTGTGTCTGTGCAGGCAGACAGAGGCAAAAACAAGCCTAACAATTTTGGAACAGAACAGACTTCGAGCAACTCAGACTCACACCATAGCGGAGCTGCGAAGAGGACGGCCTCGGCTATGGTCATCCAAATCCTTCAGCGAAATGTGGAGAAGATGAAGGCTGGGAAGCTCGTCATGCTCGCAAGCTGTCGACCTCTATCAAAATTCACCGAAGCCCAAAGCACTAAATCCCTGAACCCATCTGGAGTCACGTGGCCTCATGTCTTGTCGTGCTTCGTCAGATTGCACCATGCTCTCTAGATTCTAGATCGTGTTCAGGTTTCAGCTTGTCTGCGTGAAGCCACAGAATACGTCTTGCTTAATTCGTTGTCTTCTCTCGCCGCTACACATGGGAGGTCATCAATGACATGGCCTACAGGCCCGGAGGGCTAGGTCAGTGAAGTGTCTACCTGGAGCTTTACCTGGTTTCTTTGCCAGAGTCGGCACCCAAACTAGAACCAAAGCCCTGGGCCCTGAACCAGGTCTTAAGCTAAAGCCTACAAGCTTAGAAGGCAGGAATTTCGGGATTATGATTGAGTCTAAAAGCAGACTGAGCCGTTATTTGTTGCACCCTTCCACACCTCAGGAATCTGCAACTCACACGCCACCTTTCGAGTGATTCCGCATTGAATGGTTGTTTCTCCACAGCTAGAGAGCTCCAAACAAGTAAACATACACATATACGTAAACATGTGTGCAAGTGTGTGAATGCATGCATGCATGCATGCAAGCATGCAGCCATGCTTCTGCGTATGTGCTAAGGTAGGTCGTAGGCACGCATATATGCAAGTATGCATGTAAGTAGGTATGAATGTATGCACATATGCTTGCAAGCTGCGCACGTAAGTATGTTGTGTTATGCAATGCTGGGCTAGGCGAAGCTAGGCTGTGTTATGTTACAGAATGCTGTCCACATTATATTAATGCGATGTTAAGATATATAGTAAGTTGCTAGGTTGCAGAACGTTACGCTGTGCTTTGCCTTGCCATACTTTGCTCTACTACACTATGCCACTGTGCCCTGCTTCGCTATGCTATGCCATGATACGCTGTGCGATGCTATGTTGTATGCGTGCATGCATGACTGTTTGCTTGCTTGTATGTACGGACGTGCGTGTGTGTGTGTGTGTATGCATGTATGCATGTATGCATGTATGCATGCATGTATGTACGTATGTATGTATGTATGCATGCACGTATGTATGCATGCATGCTCATAATATGCCTGCGCACGCATACACATGTCCCCATACTGGAGGCTACATGCATCCGGGTTTGCATGCATGCACATATACATGTACATCATGCGCATGTACATATACACATGATCGTACACATGCACAGAAATAGGCCAAGCCGTGCAATCCTCCCGCTGACATTGAGACATTTCCTTGCAACAACATGTATACACGCGTACACTATCCATCCATCTACCTACCTATGTGTATATCTTTCCGTGCACACACACATTATCTATCTATCTATCTGTCTATCTTCCTATCTACCTATCCATCCAGGTGCTTATGTTTATACGCAAACAGCGCATACTCACACACTCCTAAATTCGCATGGCAGGCACAGTTGTGTCGGTATGTACGCAGTGTAGCCCTGAAGCTTCCCCAGCGCCCGGCCCAAGGATCCACATCGGCGAGACGGACCAGAGTTGAGGGTTGAGGGCTTAGGGTTTAGAGCCAAAGTTTAGGGTTTAGGTTATAGGGTTTCGGGCAGCGGTTTAGGGTCTGGATTATAGCTAGGATGCCCAGTAGTACCCTTAACATAAAGTTACCCAATACCGAAAAGGGAGCCCTGTTTATTCCCGTCCTAGATAGGGTTTCGGGCATAGGGCCAGGGTGTATAGGTTTTGGGCTGGCCGACTCTAGCATACCCGGCTCAAGCCTTTCCGACATCAATCCGGCGAATGTAATGGACGAGCACAACATGCACCAAGCCCAACATAGCCAACCATTGCCCCGAACCTCCGTATGGCTCTGCCACACAAGTTTCACCTCTAGAGGCGTGTGGTGGACTTCCTGAAAATCTGTCCCCCATCAAACTTGGTGAGTAGAAGCAGCAAGAGCATGCTTGTAAACGGTCGTCACCTTGTATCCGCATGGCACACCCACTTTCAGGAAGTTTGCCGACATGGTTCGTAGTTTTCTGCCTTGACGGGTGAAGCCTGCTGCCTGCCACCTTATAGTCCCCATGTGGAGTTCTAGTACTATACCATACCGTACTATGCTGTACTATGTATACTATACTAAACCACCGAAACCGATTCCAATTCTCAAGACTTGCATCTTGCCAACGAACAAACTGTACAACTCAGCTTCCAGCGTCTTTCCCCACCGGGCGAATGTTCCTAAGCTGCTTGCCTGCTAAGCAGAGAGCACAAACAAATACATGCGCGTGTCAAAGATCTCCCGGCTTGTGGTTCAGGGTTCGGGTTTCAGTCATAGCATCCAAATCCGAATCAGCGTTGCCAGCTCTAGCGGTTGCAGTCTTAGTGTTGCGATTCCCTAAGGTTGCTTGGGATTCTGGTACTTGTCGTTGGCACGGGCTTCTGACATGTGAATGTGCGAATTCTACTCACACGTATGATGTTAGTATAACGAGTGTTAAACCCTAAAACCCTAAACCCTATCTCCGCAGCTCATTTTGAGAAACAGATTTGTCCTGGAGCGTCCTCTCTGCCGTAGCCATGGCTTCTGGGCTTCTATCCTCCTGCTGCGACAATCGGTGCTCCTTCTTACATATGGGAGTTTCCGAAAGTTAGGGGTGCCTTATTTATTTGGGGGTCCGTATAACAAGGATCCTACTATTCATTAGGGTCCCCTAGATTCGGAAACTCCGATGCATGAGTGGTAGCATTCTGGGGCTCTTCCTGTGGCACCATTAAAGGAAGATTCTTCAAAACACAATCGTGACTCTTCTTGACTAGGTCCCTGCGTAGTAACCTTTTGCCCTTTCTATTTTTGGGTCTCCTTATTCAAGCTGAGCATCAGGAAAGAAAAGGTATCCTTATTGTTAAGGGGTTACTGAGGAACCTAATTAATTTTTGATAATCTTGAAGGTAGCCTTATGTTCATGGGATGGGATTGGGTTGGTGCTGCCGCGAGGCGCACCTCAGGGCTGCACACGTTTTGGGGTTCAAATCGTCTTCCGGCCCCTAAATACCACTAAACCCTAAAACCCGGAACCCCTAAACCCTAAACCCCTAAAGCCCTAAAACCCTAAAACCCTAAACCTCCAAATCCCTAAACCCCCAAAACCCTAAACCCTGATCCCTCAAACTCTGAACCCCTAAAGCCCTAAACCTCTAAAGCCCTAAGCCCTAAACCTCTAAAGCCCTAAACCCCTCAAACCCTTATAAACCCTAAACCCCTGAACCCCAAACCCCTAGCCCTAAACCCCAAATCTCAGCTTTACCAAGGCCGCGGGCCCTGTCGACGTCGCAAGGCTTGGGAGGAGCCGAAGCAGCTGAAGAAGTCCCTGCGCAGGAGAGTTTTGAGTTTTGGGTTTATGGGTTTTTAGGGGTTTCGGGCTTGGGGTTTAGGATTTAGGTTAGAATTTAGAGTTGAGGGTTTAGGGCCGTTTAGGGCCTTAGGGTTTTGGGCTTATGATAAGAATTAAGGGTGCTTGAGGTTTGAGGTTTAGGGTGGCCGGCTTCTCTTCCCATCCCTCTTCTTTGTCATGATGATTATGGTTTTTGTCTCCCAGTGCCCATGGCCCCAGAACAACGATATGGGAGTTCCAAAAAATTGGGGGCACCTTATTTCGGGGTCCTTACAATAAGGATCCTACTATTTAGGGTACTATATTAATATTAGGATCCCCTATTTTCGGAAACTCCCATATCAACCAAGCTTGCAGAAGAAGACAACGATTTCGAGCATTGCGATCATGTCTCATAGCTACCCATAGGCCCCATAGTAGTTCCTTCTAGGGGTTCATGTGTAGAATCCTATAAGGTAATCCCAAAAAAGAACTGATATGGGGCCTATGGGTAGAAGGGGGATGAGCTATTTCCCTCCCTCCAGCTCTCATAGTGTAACTTGTGTCCAGGTTGCCAACTGTGAATATTCTTAAATGCAATGTAGCATCATACAGCACAGTAAAGTTAGTGGTTGACAATATGGTTAGAACCTGCTATCTAGAAAATTAGGTACCTTAAAAAAGGGGCAGATGAGCCTCTAGGTCGCAAAACATAACTCTGTGTCAGGAACTCCGGCCTTGGAATTTTGGGAATGCTCCAACCTGGAGGAAAACCCCCAAAATCCCTCACCCCTATCCTAAACCCTACCCTATATAAGCCCTAACCCTTAACCCCCCTGAACCCTAAAGAGCCCTGAACCCCAAAACCCCAAAACCCTCTACCCGATCAGCCCCAAGTGGATTGAGCCCTAAGCCTTCACCTCAAGGTGAACCCCTTGAGCTAAGCAGTTAGAGGTTTAGGGTTTAGGGTTTAGGGTTTACTGTGCCACAATTGTTGAAACTGGTTGAAACTGTGGCACCCGATGCAAATCCTCATCCGGACTTCTGAAGACCCGACTTCCTGGGCATCTGCAAAACTAAACCCTACTTGGAGGTTCATAGGTAGTTATAAGTGGGGTCATATGTCCCGAAGAAGGGTTATAAGTTACCTTACTTGTAACCCTACTTATAACTGCCCGTGAGCCTCCAAGCACCCACACTGCCAGCTTTCACGAGGAGCTCGAAGACCTGCGCCAACCGAAGATGATGTGCTATCAATGCGTCCCTTGACCTGGCTCTATCCATCAGTCGCCACACATCTCCGGTTCTAGCCTAGTTTAGGATCCTTGCAGTGTACTGGACTAGGTGCCCAAATCGGTTTCGGAATTTCGAGTGTCTTCGCCTATCTACTTGTCTAATGTAGGAACATTAGGTTTCCCTATTACTTGAATCCTGTTCTTCTTGGATTCTAGGCCCAGGGCTTCTTAATCAGGTTCCTACATTAGGCTTCTATCCAATAGTGTACGGGTCCTGGGATGCCAAAGACCAGGGAGCCTGGTACGAGAAAGCCATCAGCATTTTGAATATCACTATGGTCATTGTTTTCTTCTTGTTTTTCTGCTTGTGCGCATTATTCCTACTGTTATTCTAATTCTTGTCCTTGTGCTTGTTGTTCTAATAACTACTTGAGAAAATTCGGACAGGTCTGCACCCACGGGGTTTCGCAGCCGGTTGCCAGAATCTGCAAACCCAAGGAGCAGACGAACGCGGGCAAGGGCTGCACGACCACTGGAGTTTGTAAGAAGTCACCGACCACGGCCGGACTGCAAGACCTGTGCCTGGTCAAACATGGACACGTTATCATAAATTAATGACTAGTTTGCTAAGATGACGACTGCGGGCTTGGCTCAACATCATTTGGGGCTTGGTCTCTTGGGGCTTGCGGTTCTTGGTGCCTTTGTGGTTCAGGGGCCGCTGGGGAGGAGGATCTTCTGGCCTTGTTGAAGTCGTAAGCAATAGCTGCTAGCTTGAAAGAATCAGCGCTGTGGGACCCAATGGGAAGGGGGGGGGGGGCTAGTGTTGCATCGCTGTGAACAGCAACTGTATGACATGAACAAACAGCTCACTGGCGACAGCCCAGAGCCAAAACTTCCACCTTAAGCCCTAAACCTTTAATTCTGTAAGCCCTAATCCAAAAAGCAAGACACGCCACCAAGGCAAGTCCTTTATGCTTTGCGCCTCTGCCAACTCGCGACTGCTTTTGGTCCGGAGAACCCATTTGAGGCCCAGTCAGCAGACCTCTCTTAGAAGCAACAGCTCAAGATGATTGAAGCATGGTTTGGGAGTTTAGGGTTCCTCGGCATTCGGGTGGTTTAGAAGTTTCGAGGCATCAGGAGTTTGGGGGGGAGGTATCGCACTCAGTCACAGCTTGATGTATGTGGCTCCCGGTTCATAGGCGGGAAGAAACAGCGGAAACAAATACTCACTCCAAGTCAACCTTATCATCACATATGTCAGCATCAATCCTCCTCCTCCTCTCCTCCTCCTCCCCTCCTCCACTCCTTTACCACCATGACTATCATGCGATCCGGCACAAGCTGAAGATGCCTGATCTCAGCCTTGGAGTAGCTATGGTTTAAAGGCCGAAGCTCAAACTTCGCTACGTCAGCGAAGCAGCCTTCAGTGGGTAAACTCCTTCTGTTCCACCCTGTGCGTTGATGATTGATGATTCTGCCTCAGCTGACCCTGAAACTCCTTTACACCGCTCCCATGAGACCCCAGCCTGAGTAGCCGGGAGGGAAGCCCGCAGGCTGAGTGCCGCCACCTTATCCTGGAATCGATGTTCGCAACGCTTCGCGGCCGCAACTTCCACTGTCAGGCTGATCTCAGACCCACTGGCTTGTAGGGTTCGCTGGCCGAGCAAATGCTGTCTGATTCTTGAACTTCTACTACTCCTTGTAGATCTTTGTAGGCCCAAAGTTACCCGCAACGCCTCAATATTGCGAAGAGAGCGCCACCAGCCCTGACAAAACCAGCACTGAGGCAGTGGCAAAGAGCTTCCAGAATTGTTGCAAGCTGTTTTTCGAAGTATGTTTCCTGCCTCTGTTCATAATGCTGGTACAAAAAGTTGCATTATCGTGTGTGCATCATTACATTTGTAAATCTTGGATAAACGGTTCGTTGTTGCGATTGGGACCTCGAGTTGCAATTGTGGGGCTTGGGCAGCGGGCAGTTCTCTACTGCATTCTACACAGATACAGCCATCCTGCTTGGAGGTGCAGTTTAAGTCGCCGATAGCCACACTCGTGGCAGCGTCGATGCCTGCCAAACCCAAACCGTGAAATTGTGCACACATCTGCGCACCATGTGCACCCCGTGGATACCAGGACGACCAGCGCAACCACCGTGACCACGACCACCGCGGCGACCATCAACACGACCACCACGACGACCGGGAACCGCACGACAACCACGACCACAACGGCCATCACGACCACCACCACACCCACGACAATCACGACCACCACAGCCACGACGACCACGACAGACCCAGGACTACCAGGCCCACACGAACACAATGACCACGACGACAAGGACGACCAGGACCAGGACCAGGAGCGCCAAGACGATGACCACGACAACCAGGACAACTGCGACCACCAAGACACACCAGCCCCAGGAGGACCACGACGACCACCAGGACCACCACCACCACCACCACAGGGGATGGAAATCCGATGCACTGAACTCCTAACTTACTTTCCAAAGCCGAAAGCCAGCACTGTTCCAAGGCTGACGAACGTGAACTTTGACAATGCCCGCTTCGAGGCCTACCTGAAGCAGTCTGCTGCTCTTGCTGCTTGGTTGTGCTTGGGGGGATGTTTTTGCGACTTTTGACTTCAGGGCGCAAGGTTTCGAGGGGTGAAGCTCTTGGCTGCCAGGTTTATAGGCTTAGGATTCGGTTCGGGCTGAGAGCAGTTCTTGACCTAGCAGCATGCCTGTGCGAGTCTCGTATCGCAGTTCGGCGGAGCATATCTTCGAAAGAACCTTGCACCCTGAACCCCAGACGCACACAACACAGCCCCGAAAGCCCCTAAACCAGCCATGTACTGCAAGGTTCGCACCCTCCGATTTCATAGGCTGTGGACGATCCAAAGATCACTCAACATGAAATCGGGGTTTCTGAGACTTAGGGCCCCCTTTTTGTTTATCAGGTGCCAATTAAATCATCAAAGGGAAAAGGAGGGACCCTCAATGGGAACCCTTACCCTATAATGGGCTATATAATGGGTATGTTCTAGCTATATTCAGGGTATATACCCAGGGGTCCTGATTAAGGGTCCCTCCTTTTACCCTTGGCCATCAAGATCCGATTGTGTCGGGTTTGCATCGGGGTCCCCGGTTCTCTGAAGCTCCCAACCCAGGCAGAGAAGATGGAGAAGAAACTCGAGAACCACAGTGGACCCTACCGCAAGGCCCAGCCGGCATAACTGGGTGGTTGTCAAAATTAGGGTCCCTTTTTGGGTCTTTAGTATATTACGGCACCGAATATTTAAGGTACCCGGAAAGGGACCCTGATTTTGACAACTACCCAACTTGAGATTCCGAACACTGCAGATGCCAGACTCCGTGACATGCACGGCGGTGAAGTTCAGTGAGGGGTTTAAGGTGCCACCTCGAGTGTCGGTAAGCCCCTGTGTGCCTTGTAGATTGAGGTTAAGGTGCGGGACACTAAAGCCTCAACCACTACACCTGCAACTCCTAAACTGTTCAACCCCAAACCCTTAAACTTTGTGTAGCACCCTTAGACCTTTAACTCCGAACCTCAAAACCTTAAAGCCACAAACCCCGAAATTCCCGATGGCTCAACGGGAGAGGGCCCTTACAGCACATCCCCTAAGCCAGCCTAAACCCAAAACCTGTATGACAGCCTTGCTGAACATACCTTGGTGCTCTTCCATATGCCTTTGCCAGCCCTAAACCCTAAGCCCTAAACCCTAAACCCTAAACCCTAAGCCCTAAACCATAAGCCCTAAAACCTAAACCCGACCCTAAACCCTAAACCCGACCCTAAACACGTACAGCCTAAGCCTTTTCTTTCGAAGTCGCCAGGAGACTGGGAAACCCTTCCCGCCAGCGCCTGCGAGTTTGCCGAAAGTGCTGCCGACGGAGAGCAAGGCCTGAGCTGCTGTCCTAGGATGCCCAGTAGTACCCTTATTCCCTTTTTGTAGTCCTAGGTTCCTTGTAAAGTTACCCAATACCAGAAAGAGAGGCCTTTTTATTCTTAGGTTACTCGGTATCCTAGTGTCTTGAAGTGGGGGGTTGGTTTCTTTAAGGGATCGGGGTTTAGGGCTTAGGGTTTAGGGCTTAAGGCTTCTATAAGGGATCCTTTGAGGCATCCTTTAAGGGATCTGGGTTTAGGGTTTTAGGGTTGCTTAAGTGGTTTAGTTTAAAATTTAGGGTTGACGGGGTTTTAGGGTTTCTTAAGGAGATAAAGTTTAAGGTTTAGCGGGTTTTAGGGTTTCTTAGGGGGTTTAGGGTTCAGGGCTTAGGGTTAAAGGCTTCTATAAAGGATCCTTTAAGGCATCCTTTACGGGATCCTTCAGGATTCTATAAGGGTTTCGATGAGGGAGCATTTGAGGGTTCCTATAAGGGTTTCTATAAGGGAGCTTCTATGGAATCCTTAAGGGTGTTCCATGGTGTTCCCACGAAGGCTCAACAAGAGGTGGAGGCCATAAGAACGAGAATAGGGGCTTCGAAGGTGCTCTAGTAGATTGCTCCGTGGTTTGTTCCGTTTTCTTTAAAGAAGCATTTCTAGAAGGGTTCACTCTAGGAGCTTTAACGGTAAGAACTGGGTTGGGGGTTTGTTGCAAGGGGATTCTATTTCTCGTTAGAGTTCATGAAGGAATGGAGCTCAAACTCATCATTACTAAATTCAAAAAGATCGCTGCCATGAATCAGATTGGTTTGCAGGTGCTTCTTCCAGCTCTGCTTTCGGATTTCGGCATGAGCTTGCAGTATAGTAGTACCCCTAAACCCTAAACCCTAAACCCCTAAACCCTAAATCCTGAACCCTAAACCCTAAACCGAGTAATAGTAGTAATAGTAGTAATAGTAATAATAGTAGTAATCGCAGTTCCAGATGTTTTCCTTGCGGCTCTGGACCTCAACTGCAGGGCCTGGGCTGAAGCGAAAAGGGTCTGAGCTCCTGCACAGCTACCCAGAGGCCCCAAAGTAGTTCCTTTTTGGGGTTCATATATAGAATCCTATAGGGTAACTCCAAAAAGGAACTACTTTGGGGCCTCTGGGTAAACTCTCCTGATTTCGAAGAAACATCTAAAAATCGAAACCTTAAGCCCGAAGCGATAAACCCAACGGCTTTGCTGCTGTTTCCTCCGGACCGGCCCTCTGATGCCCACTACCTGTGCGTGTATTCGCGTGCAGATCTCACACTAGATACGCACGGATATGATTATCCCAAAGGGTCCAAGTATCATTCTGGTATATACTTATATGGCATCTTGGGGGTCTAAGTATATACCAGGATGATACTTGGACCCTTTGGGTATCGGAAGCCTAAAGTTCAAAGCCCTGACAGCAAAACACCCGAACGCCAGAAGCCCCACTTCAAACCCTCCTGAGCCCCTCAAAGGTTTCATCTCTGAAGGTTTAGTCGTTTAGGGTTTAGGGCAATCTCCCCCTATACAAGCCCAGAGACTCCAATATCCCTTAATTAAGGAATATTCCTTCAATCATATAAGGGATCCTACTATAATTTCAGGAATATTCCTTAATTAAGGGATATTGGAGTCTCTGGGAGCCTTGAAAGCACCAAAGCCGTAGGCGCTTCTCGTCGCAGCTGCCCCTGCAGGGCTCCTGAGCCGCTCGGAGGTAGTGGCCAACGAGGATCCACAGAGAGGGTTTAGGGTTTAGGGTTTAGGGTTCGGGGTTTAGGGTTCGGGGTTTAGGGTTCGGGGTTTAGGGTTCGGGGTTTAGGGTTTAGGGTTTTAGGGTTTAGGGTTCGGGGTTTAGGGTTTAGCCTAATTCATTGCTTGTAGAGTAGAAATGTAAAACGTAGATTTAGGTTTAGGGGGATTTCCGGGTTTTTGGGTTACAGGATTTAGGGTTTAGGGTTGGGTTTGGGGGTTTTGAGTTAAGGGGCTTTGGATTCGAATAGGGGTTTAGGTCAATGTGTAAGTGTATGTGTCAGTGTGTGCATGAGCATGTGCATGTGCGTTGTATGTGTATGCCACCCTACGTGTTGTTACGCTTGTTATGTTTTATCGCATTGTGTGTTGTTTTGTACTGCAGTGCAATGTAATCTACTGATGTGGGCGTAGATGGAGGTGTAGAGAGTATATTAGTATATTAAGTACCTATACATATATAACAATTATGTTTGCATGTCTGTCTGTCTGTCTGCCTGCCTGCCTGCCTTCCTGCCTGTCATTATGTATCTGTATGTCTGTTTGTCTGTGTGTAGGCATGTAAGCATGTATAGGGGGCAGGCATGCAGGTGCAAGCGTATGGATGTTTTGCCAGTTTGCTTGTATGCTTGCATGTATACACAGCACACCTCAAGCAGACATCTGTCGATGCACGCGTAGGCACCTGCGCCAAGACATCCACTTGCGAATATTGCGAAAGCTTTCCAGAGATTTTCGCCGAAAACTACTGCCTAGTGCAAGCTTAGTTGGCGCTGCTCCACCTGCCTTTCTTGCTTCTACCGCATGGTCCACAAGATACCAAGCTTGTTACATAGGTATCCAAGCTTGGATGGGGTTGCTTGCGGAGGAGGATGTAGGGGGCATGCTCCGGCTTTGGGAGGCTAAATTTCGCCAGAGGCGCAAGTGGAAATCGGCTTCAGCACGAAGCAAGGGATATATAAAGCTCAGTAACATTTCTGAAGCCGAGAGTCGCGCCATGGAGGATATCTTTGGCGTCCTGGAGATGTGCGTCTATGGCCTGAAAGGCGGATGTCTATACCGTAGCGCCAGTGCTTGCGAATCCTGCCGAGCCCCCACTGCAAGACGCAGATGCGTGCTCTGTTTGTTTCTATCCTGAACCGCACGGACGTGCTTATCAATATAAGCAGACTCCAGAATCGCTGCATGCAGAGCAGTTTGTTAAATTTACGTAGTCGCAATAGTGGGAATCATGATAGTGGCAATGGCAACGGTCACCACCAGACTTTGACTGAAAACCAGAATGATCATAATCATCGTACTGCGAATTACAACACTCATCGTGATAGTCTGGCACTGGTACTCAAAGCAACAATAGCACATGTACATACTGTATACATATAGTCATGTTCAGCCGAGAGGCTACAGCAACGGAGCGCTGGCTTAGTTTATCCTCAGGGTTTCGCATATACTTAGCTATAATGGTGGCAAGTATGGTGTATTATCAAGCGAAAGTAGTGCCTTATGAGAGATGTAAGAGCAGATAAGACCATATTGGATCATACAAAATGATCATCTTGGCATGAATGGAATCAGCTTGCTTCGGGTTCGAGACCTCAGGGTCTCTGTGAGTTCAGGGGAGGCGGGAGGGGGGAGCGGGCGAGGGGTCAGGCCTTTGGGGGTTTTTAGGTCCTTCGATCTGCTGGGCTTTGCGACTCAGCCTGTCTTGTAGGGTTCAGGGTATTAGGGTTTAGGATGGTTTAGGGTTCAGGATGGTTCAGAGTTTAGGATGGTTTAGGGTTTCGGATGGTTAAGGGTTTAGGGTTTAGGATCGTAAGGCCTCAAGGTTGAGACTGAAAGACCAGAGTCATCGCAGGAAGCCCTGCAGTTGCACCTATTGTGGGAGTTACACACTACGGGACGCCCATGTAAACCTTGAATCACAGGTCCTTATCGTAAGGCCCCCAAGTGCGTAATACTCACCAACAGTATTCTTTAGAGTTCCTGATTCTGTCGTATGCTCCAAAACCATTTTCTATGCTATTAAGGCCTCCTGCAAATAAGGGTTTAGGGTTAAGGAACCCTAAACCCTAAACCCGAAACCCTTAACCCTAAACTCATAGTTTCATGGGGTTAAGGGTTTAGGAACCCTAAACCCTAAACCTGAAACTCTAGCAGGTGTGATGGCCTACTTCTACCATGCTGAGCACCTTCAGGCCAGGTCTTGGTTAGGGTGTCTAGTTGCAGGGTCTAGTGTTCGAGCTTCAGCATCAAGGTTTGGGTCGGTTTGGGGTAAAAGCTTAAGGATCAGGGTTTAGGGTTTGGGTTGAAGTTTATGGATCAGGGTTTAGGGTTGAGTAAGTTGGCGTTTCAGAGAAACATAAGAACAATGGTTCACAGAATCCACAACCTGACAGCGGCGGTGAGATGTTGTTTCGAAGGTGAGGGCCCTGACAACACATTTTCAACCTACGTTCCGCATGTCTGTTTCCAGAGCAGGGTGCAGAGAGATTGTGTTATTTGGGGAAGCCATTGGGATGCTCCTGGTTTCTGGTTTAAGGTGAAGGGTTTGCGGTCCAATGTCGGGGCCTAAGCAGTTACCTGTACTTATTGTGTGGGTTCCGTATTATGGCTTTTGGCCCCTCCGGTAGGTTTTTGGGTTTGAAACTACAGGGTTTTGAATTTGGGTTTCGGGCCACCAACGATGTCTGGAACGCCAGGTGAACGATCAGCATCCGGCGGCACAGGAGGTCCGGGTTTGCTAAGAAACCTCACTCAAACGAGGGGGTTCCCTTCATCTCTTAATTCGGGTGCTGCGGCCTGCTCTGAAACTCAAGAAGCCTTGTACGTTAATATAGGGGCCTCAATAGTTGGACAAGGGTTTGGGTGTACATTATACTCTAGTTATAATCAGGAACCCCGTAAACCCTATTCCAACTCTTAAGGCCTTTACATTACATCAATGTCCTTGGCCATGGAGTTCTTGACGATCATGCTGCAAGACATTCGCAGCGATCCCTAAACCCTAAACCCTAAGCCTTAAAACCCTAAACCCTAAACCCTAAACCCTAAACCCTAAAAAAAAAACAATCCCCTAGACCCCCGATGTTCAGCATCCCTCCCGGGTTCACTTGTAGGAAGGGGGGGCGGGGGGCGCAGAATTGCAGAGAGGCTTTTCTACAATCACAGCGCCTTGTCAGGAAGTTCATGGGTTCCCGGGGGGGGAAGGAGGGGGGGGGTGGGTGGGCATGTCCCCAAAAGCAACCCCTCATTCTCTAGCTGAGATCACCCTAAACCCCCTAAACCCCCTAAACCCCCTATATAAACTATATAAACCCCCTAAACCCCCTAAACCCCCTATATAAACCCCCTAAACCCCCTAAACCCCCTAAACCCCCTAAACCCTAAATTGCTTTGAGACACTTAAGCCCCAGGCCCGGCATCAACTCCTCCGCAAGATACGTAAATCCATGTGGCGACTCGTGTCTTTGTCTCTACAAGTGGACGATTCAGCGGGGACTCTTGAGTTAGGCTTGGTCGTACCCAGAGAGCCCAATACCCCTTAATTAAAGAATTTAGCTTAAATCATAATAAGAAGCCCTATAGATTTTAAGCCATTTTCCTTAATTAAGGGGTATTGGGCTCTCTGGGTACATCTGTCCGGAAATGTCGAAGATTAGCCAATGAGGTTTCGCAGAGGTAGGCCATCTGGGTTGGTAGTCAGGAAAAAGAAGGGTTGCGCGATCGGCAAGACTTCATGCCGTGATATGCTTTGTCATGCTTTGCGGATCATGTAACCTCGAAAACAGGAATCCTACGATCAGCATCGCTTCCTGCAACAACAAGCGCACATTGTAATCTACAAGTTGGGCCCCCCCACATGTTAAAGGAGTGGGGACCCAGAGAGCCCAATACCCCGAAAAGAAAATGGCTTAAAATCTATAGGGCTTCATATTATGATTTAAGCTATATTATATTCCTTAATTAAGGGGTATTGGGCTCTCCGGGGATTTTGCAACCCACAAACTCAAGGCCCTCCCAGCTGATGGCGGTCGGAGGTCTTGCGATTTGGAGCCCGAAACCCTAAAACCCTTCAAGATTCCTTGCAGTCGGAAAAGAGGCACTTGAACAAAAACCCTAACCCTAAACCGTCATCTCTGTTCACATCTCACGCAGGACAAAGCTGCGGCCTATGGAGAGGTGGAGCGGACGGAGGTTTACCAGGCAGCCGCACTGCTTTCGGGCTTCGGGTCCCACTTTTTCTGTTCAGGATTTGGGGTTTACGGTTCAGGATTTACAGTGCAGGTTTCCGACGCCTAGATTTTCACCGTAGGCTCTAGACTCTGTTGCATTTTATCCTCTCCAGGTTATGCCCTACAGTGTTTTGAAGCTCTAGTCGACTCTTTCAATGTTCCGTATGGTGCTTGAACAATTACAAACTGAGACACCTTAAAGCCCTACCGTAAGTCGTATGGCCTCTATATCCAACAAGCATGTCCCTACTGATTCATGCTTGTCTGAAGCAGATGTTGAACTTCAAGACATCCGTAAGGTGTCAAACTTTCTTGAGGCAGCTTCCAGAGTCGATTTAAGCATCAAACCGTGAGCCCACGCACCTCATGTTGTGACTGTGATGGTGTTCGTCATCCTCTCTGCCATCCTTAGTCAAACCCGATAACCGACAATCCCCATAAGCTCTACTTTGCTATAGACCTTGCAAGCTCTAAAGCCTATAGTGAAACACGTTCCCTCCAGCCGCCTTCTCCCATACAAGCTTACAAAACCGAAAGCCTAAACCCTATAGGCCCTATAGGCCCTGTAAACCATGAAGCATACACCCTCTTCTTCACCTACTATGGGGGCCCGAATAGTTTGAATACGGTTGGGGCCTATATTATACTATCCGTATAGTTATTATAGGGAAAACCCCCCCATAACCCTTTTTCATTGTTAAGGCCTTATAGTAGAGCCACCTCAGGAGCTCTACCGCGTCGGTGCCTTCCTTTGCAGTGCTGGCAACTCCAAAGTTTGGTCCTTGGGTGTGTGGGTTTAGGCTGCGATAAGGCTTCTAGACGGGTTCCGGGCCACCAAGAGGGCTTTCAGCATTGTTCAAGGTACCAGTTCGGGGAGATATGGCAGGACTGGGCCACTGAGACTGCAACAATCATTGTCATAGTCCTTGCGTGCTATCAAAGCTACCATTAGAGCGCTACACTAGACCCTAAACCCTAGCTAACCCTCAACCCTAAGCATCCGTTGGAGGTGAAGAAGGGTTCAGGGCCTTGGGGTTGTATGGTTCATGGTTTCAGTCTTCAGGGAGTAGGGTTGTAGGGTTTATGGTCTCAGGGTTCAGGGCTCGGGCTTGTATATTTTTACGGTCTCAGGGTTCAGGGCTTTAGGGTTGCAGGATTTGGTATCTTACGGTTCGCGGTTTGGGGTTTCGGCCTCAAGTACCCCGAACCGCCGAACCCAAACATGCCTGGACCCGGATTTCCGAAGCTTGTTGCAATTGTGTGACATCTTGAACAGAAGCATTTGGACGAGAGTCCACCGGAGCTCTACAGCTGAATGTCTCTCGCCGAGACCCCACAAACGCCGTATACGAAGCAAACCGAGCCTTGTAAACTCCGATATAAGAGCCCTCAGGACGCTGTAGCAATCCGAAGCACACTGTAAGCTTCGCCGTAATGGAAGCCTACAAAAAGTCAAGACTAAGAAGAGAAAATCGCCCCTTTTGTGTCCCAGGCCACCGAGGAGACACTCAATGCTGGGCTTGGTGAGGCATCGGATATCGGGGCTATCTGGGAATGAGACAGGCAACCTAGCAGGGTCTGACAAGTTCGATTAGTAACCGTATCACCTTCAGTCTTACAGGGCTGATGTCAGAGGAGGCCGATGCTGCAACCTGATCCGGATTCGGATTCAGTCCTTCAGTCGTGTTTGTAGGCCTTTCCTGCATCCCTCGGAACCGTGAACGGCACCAACACTCCAGTGTGTGTTTGAGCAGGCGCTGGCACTTGGCGCATTGAGCCTCAGCTGCACGAATGTCTTCGAAGCTTTTGTGAATTGTGACGAGTTTGGCAAACCAGCAACCATTCCAAGCATGCTGTACATTCTTTGATAGTTGCAATGACCGTCCACAAAAAACGAGAAGCTTGGTCATGCATCGCGGCAGTACATCGTCTTCGTTGCAAGAGCAAGGATGAATGCACTGCGCCATACTAGCAAAAGCCACCTGCGTCGTCATCATCATCATCAGCAGCATCGGCAGTAGCATCATCATCATCTTAGTCTTCTTCATCATCATCGCCATCATTATCATCACCATCATGAGCATCAACGCCACCATGACTATCATGATGTTCATGATCGTCACCATCATGGCCATCACAATCATCAACACAATCAACAACGACAGCAGCACATCAACACCATAAGAGCATCATCGTCTTCCTTCCCTGCGCATCGTCATCCTCATGATCAGCAGCCCCACCTCCATCGAAGAAGCAGAGTTAGTGATGGACTTCGTTGGGGAGCTCGCTTCGGTTTCGAGCTGCTCCTGACATTGAGGTTTCTTCCGTCGTGCCGACGTGCATGAAAGGTCCTAGATCAGTATGTCTCATATTGCGTGATCAGACTGCGCACTTCGGCTTGGGACTGTTTTTTCTTATGTCAGGCTGGCAGGATTGTGTTCAGGGACGAGGGTGCAGAGTTTGCCTTAGTTATAAGCACAACGTTCTACCCACATGTCCACACACTAAACAAACTCGGCTTTCCGAGACATGGTAGACACAAGAAGCCCTACAGGTTAGCAGCCCCACAAAGCCCCTGCAAGCCAAAAAGGTAGTTTCCGAAAATAGGGGACCCTAATATCGTACTACTATTAGGATCCTTATTGTAAGGACCCCAGAATACAGTGCCGCTACTTTCCGGAAACTGCCATATAGGTCCTGAAACGGATCCCCCCCCCCCCCCCGGAGGAACCTGAAAGTCATGAAGCTCCTGGACGCCGGGCACAATGCGGTCCTCGGAACTCCCGAGCCAACTCAGGTGAAGCAGGACGACGAAGGGATCGAACACCGATTCAATTGCTGAACATCACTGTTTCTCGGAATATTGCTGTACCACTAACTGTGTGATAATGCATTCGGGGTTCCAGCGGTCAAAGTAGAGAATTGGCTAGTGTTCGCGTTGAGGTGAAATTGAGAGTTTTGTTGTGGCTGTGCAGATTATTCTGGGCTCTAGTCACACATTGCCGTTGCGGCCACGTGAAAGCCAGCAGACAAGGGGGGAAGCGTTTTGATCATGTCTCTAAGTTCCATTAAAAGCAGCGTGGCAGACAGCACGGGGAAGCTTCGTGGCAATGGTGACCGTACAACGCCGGATGCTGCCAGTAACGATTGGTGCTGCTGCTCGAAGTTCAGTCCCGGCACGGCCAGACCATGAGCCTTCTCGGGCTCGTCCCTGTAGACTCCTATGTGGGTGGGGCAGCGGCTTTGAGAGTGGTGCCTTCGGTTTTGTCTCCAGCTTCATGCTGTCCCGATGGTGATGATGGTGATCCTCGTGACTTCGGTCGTAGGGGCTTGGGCCTTGGGCCTTCAGCTTCCCTCACGGCCAACCCCCTGCACCCTAATTCCAAGGCTTCCAGGAACCCCGGAGCGAATCAAAAAGTAGATCACCGAACTTAATTTGGGACCCTTTTTGCACTTCTAAAGGGTACTGCCTAGGCACCCTTCATTCAAGGGACCTCCTTGTGAGATTTTTGAAGTCGGGGAAGCTTGCGACGAGGAGCCCCCGAAAGCCCCGGCCATCCTCGTCTCCGGCCATGACTTGTCGATCCTGGGGTGACTAGGCTGAACCAGTTGTATCCCTCAGAGTCTTAGCTATCGATCTGTCAATCTGTCTATCGACCTATCTATCTGCTATATATGCATATAATGTTCACGCAAAACCCCATACATCCATCCGCCCGTGCATCCATCCATCCATCCATCCATGCATGCATCCATCCATCCATGCCGGCATGCGCTCATACATGCATACATGTCGAAAGAAGCCAAAAGTTTCAAGCAAGACAAGATATCGACTAGACCAGCAGTGGTAACCATACTAAAACTCTACACGTCAACCCTATAGGTCCCGAAACTTGGGGAAACGACATACGCAGCAGACATCATAATCCAGGGTCAGAGCAGAGTCAGAGAGCACTCTGGGCCTTTTACCAAGAGCCCTAACGCCCAAGCCGTGAAGCAAAGTGCACTGAAATAGGGGCCCTAGGTCCCCAGGGCTCAGAAGAGGGCTTTGGGGTATGCTATACTTACATATATATATATATATATATATTTAAGGACTATATAGAGGACTACTGATTGTAATCGCTCAGACTCCAAATTCAATTCTGCCCGAAGCGCTATTCTAAGGAAGCTGCTGGAGCAGTGCAAAGGCCGTGGCGTCAACGTCTACACCCACGGAGAGAACCATGCCCCCCTACGGTTTGAGGGTTTAGGCTGCAGGGCTTTTGGTTTAGGGTGCAGGGCCTCTGGGGGGGGTGGCCTAATAGAGGTCGTTACCACAGTTGGTAAAAACAATTCCTTACGGTTCCTTATACCTAGGTATACAACGATGATGGCATTTGTATTGGCATAGGAGCCTCCAGAAGCTCTGACCTTGTTCGGATCGTGTGGCATCCCAACCCAACTATCCCAAGATACCGATGTGTACCAAGTATCCCATACACTCTAAACCCTAAAACCGTAAACACTTAACCCCGGTCCCAATCCCTAAACCCTAAACCCCTAAACCTCGGTCCCAAACCCTAAACCCGTAAACCCTCAACCGCTGAGCGGAATCCCAAGTCTGATTCGATCTGATTTGACGGCTTTTCGGACCTTCTCCACGGCAGGGCTGCGTGTTGCATTGGTTTGGGGATTCCTTGTGGTTATAGCATAATTTCACTTAGAGCCCTATTCCAGTGGTCTCAGTGGCAGGAGCTCCAGGGGATTCACACGACTTCGAGGTTTAGAGTGTGGGGTTCCTTATTAGAATTAAATAATGGGCCCCATAACCTTATTCTAATTATTAAGGCCCCTAATACGATACTGGTGTGGGCATGACCAGGAAGGGTTTGGGGTTTAAGCTTTAGGGGTTGTGATTTAGGGGTTCAGGGTTTTGAGGGGCTTGGGGTGCAGAACAAGACTTTGCATACAATTCCTATTCCTATTCGCATCCCTGTCCGCATTTCTTTTCTGATCGCTAATGCGAGTACTCGCGCTACTACCATCCGGGAATGGCAGTCTCCGGTTTTCGTCTGGTTCCTTCCCACTTGTACACGAACCCTGAGTTCCCAAACCTCGCTAGATGTCGTGGATGAAATCAGACCCCTTGTAAAAGTCATACACCCCAAGCGGCTCTAGAATCTAGAACCTGCAACCCTAAGAACCTTGCTAATTCGGGGGCTTCTTCTTATGAACTGTAGTAGAATATACCGCACAACCCTGTTTTGATTATTAAAACCCCTATATTCATCCTTAAACCCCCACCCTAGCTTCTTTGCCCGCGTTGATTGTAACCTTCCCAGGATGCTTCCAGCGCATTCTTACCCTGGCCTGAAGAATCTCGGCGTCTGCTGACCATTAAGGCGTGAATGTAGAAGGGCTCTTAGGGTATATGATTCGTTCTGTAGAGTATGGTGTACCCCCAAACCCTATTCTTGATACTTAAGGGTTTGGGACTGGCGGGGCTTAGAGCTATTCAGAAAAAAAGCATTATGACAACCATTCTTATAGCCAAGTTTTATGGGGACCACAATGATTCCCACCGTGCTCATTGTGAGTCTAGCTATTTTGATGCCGTGAAGAGCGATAAAGCAATGCATCAACATGCAAGAGAGAGCGAGTGGCCAACCCTAAACCCTAAACCGTCAAGGTCTGTGGCTTGCAATGACCATTGATCGTTACTTATCGGGCTTGGTCTGGTAATATAGGGGCCGAAAAAAACAGAACAGGGTTTTGGGGCCCATTGTACTATAACTATAATAAGGAACAAGCGTGCACAGTAATAGCGCAATCCACGGAATAATCGCAGTTATTCTTCCTTGTTTTTGCGCCATTATTAAAAAGTCTCTCCAGGAACCCTCAAAATAGTATAGGTAATTATTCAGGCCCCTACATAATAAGCTTCTTGTCCACAGGCCCAGACGCACGTACCGGCTCCTGTATGACTGTCGTGCAAATCTCTCATTGATTTAGACAGGAATTGCTGAACAGCAGGGACTTTTTTCAAGGGCTGCTGCCAGTAGGAGCTAAACCTTGAACTCCGAATCCTGTATGTAAAGGTGTAGGATCAACAACATTCAACCTCATGCAACTTTGAAAAGAATCGCAAGCTCCGCTGTGGTTCAGCTGCTTTCAATCGCGAGGGAATTATACGCACTGGGGCAGGGTTGCCGTGTGGCATCTGGGACATCGCATGGTCGTTGTCTCGGCTTTAGTCATGCCATCCGCAGTCGCCATCGTCGGCATACGTGTCGTAGTAGTCGTTGTAGTCATAGGTCGCCATCCTCGTCGTCGTCGTCGTCCTCTTCTTAGCCGTGGCCGATGTAGCCGCAGTTGCAGCAGCAGCAGTAGTAGTAGCGTTTGTGTTAGGGCTAGTGGCGGTAGCAGTCGTCGTAGTAGCCAGCTCTAGCGACAGCAGCAGCAAAGCAAGGGAAGATCATAACCATCAAGGCCCCGACATTGGCATCGTAGTATATCGCTAAGGGTCCAAGTGTTCAATATTATAGGACTTTTGTGCCTTCTTGGATACCATAAACCCTAAATAAGGATTACGTGGACCCCCCTAAACCCTAAACCCTAAACCCTAAACCCTAGCATAGCCCAGGAAGTACGAGGAGCTTCGAGGTCATTTTGGCACTCACTGGGGCAATCAACAGAAGGCCTGGTCTCACAGTTGGAACAGTTGGGTCTTCAGGTTTAGGGTTTAGGGTTTAGTCTTCTGTTGAGTGAAGTTGTAGGTTATAGGTACCGGACATATCTCTCCGCACCAGATGAAGAGGAGCACAAAATTTCTTGATTCTTGGATAACACGACGGATTTCGACAGGAGAAACAGGCCCCCGATGATGCCTATGATGCTGGTCCGTTCTCGCGATGTTTTACCCCCGAGTGGCTTTGCACCACCAGCTCTCCATGCGGAATCCGAAGAGAAGTATAAGGCTCACGCGGCGTTTCTGTGCATGTCAGAGGCTGATCCTAGCGACCGGTGGAGGAAATTCTCGCAGCGCTCATGTAGTCAAACAAACGCCAGTTACCTCGCGCCAGCTTCGATATTGATGGTTTGCTTTGTCGGCGGCAGCACTCTGGGTTCGAATGGTACGTTTTCTCTTTATGACATCGTTGCCGGCGATGCGCAGGAGGAATTCCTCTTGACCAGATCACTTAGAGCAAGCCGGGGCTTTCGGTGTGATAATCACATCAGACGGAGGGGTCATACCATTCCGCATTATACTATAATCATAAGGAGGTGTATTATACTTTCATTATCATGGGGTATTTTGCACTGTGCTGCAGTTATAATGGACTCTGTAGAGGTGATGTGACAATGCTCTTATGAGCATGCCGCCGGCAACTGGAGAGCCAGTCAGATTGCTTTGTCTGGAGTTGGCACTTGCGCGGGCTGATATAGAAAATACTTGCCAATACTATTTGGGGGGGGTTCCTGATTATGAACTATAGTATGATGGGCCCCAAAACCCTGCTCTGATTATTGAGGCCCCTATATTACCTCCCAAGAACAGTCTCGCAGTTGCAAGCTGAAGCATTAACTGGCTGCAACTTTGCGAAGGCCAGAAAACTATCAAACTGACGAGTTTGATCTTCCCACGAACCTAGTCTATCGTCGGTCGCAAGATGCGCGATGATGATTAGGGTCAGTTAGTATTGAAGCTAGTTGGATTATTAGGATGATGGTTGTGGTAATGATGCCGATGATTGTTGTGAGCATGCTGCTGGAGGTAATTCAAGTGATACTTTTAGTTATGGATTGTGGCCGATAGCCTTCCCAAGGTGCTTGTCCGGATTGAATCCGAAGCGCTAGCTGATTTACTCAGCGTCCGCGTGGTATAGTACTAGACTAGAGTTCTGTGTGATAGTATGGTATGGTAGATTAGATCTGTATGATGTTGCATCGAGTGCTCACGGGCATGTTTCCAACGATGCAGCTGTTGCATGATCGATGACTTTCGTTTACTGCACACCTCCTATTTTCGTTCAGGCCAAGGGTGAACCATTCTGCCCCAAACCTTACCCTAAAGCCTAAATATCATAGAATGTCCTACTGTCCCATGCACTACTCCCCCCCCCAAATGATGGCACCCCAACCATCCACTATTTAGTGGCTGAATAGCACTTAGTCGTGCTTATTTCCGGTTAGGGCGGGTTTCAGTCAAAGTTCAGCAGATTTCATGTTTGGTTTGTTCCAGGCTGATAAAACGCGCTTTGGTCCTGCATTTTTATAGTTTTTGCATATTATCGTTGTGGGGTTCCAGCTTGGAGAGTTGCTAGTGCCTGCCTGACCTGTCACCTTAAATATGACTTCTCATTCGCCCAGCTTCGTCACAGGGAAGGCATGCAGCGATGAACGTCACGCAGGAGCCGTAATCGAGTCAGTTCACTGCCAACGTGACCAAAAACTGAACCTTTCTACTAATTTCAAACCACAGGCGAAGGGTCAGGCCAGAGGTGCTGCTCTACTAAACCGAGGGATCAGCTGAAGCCTGTAAGCTTTGGAATGACATGGAACATGAAGCCGTCGGTGCCTTGCATGATGCGCATGATGAGCTGGAGTTCACGTCAGAGAGCGTGCTGCTCAGTTGCTCTGCCGTACTGCGGGAAGCTAGCACAAAATACTCGTGAAACATAACTTCTCTGTTGAGGTCTGGTGGTGTGCGGTGGGCACCAGATCACTGTCTACTGTTCAGATGTCCGCATGGCGGAGTGGGTGGCACACGAGGCCAGACTGCGAAGCCCGAATTACTTTGAATTCTGAATGGATGAACCAAATCCGGACAACACATTGATTAACAATGTGCGAACCAACACCTGCGTCAGGTCCTGAAGCTGTTCAACAAGACCCAGATCGGCAAGAAGCTTGTGACAGGCTTCCGCTTGAACCAGGTTGCGATCACAGACTATCATCATGCATTGTGGCCGGGAGTTGCTGTAAAGCTCTTGGACCCCAAGCAGGGACGTACCAAAGGACAGTCTCCCCAGCAGACGTTTTGGGCACGGCAATTAACCATGCCAACTTCCATGCTCATTGCGTACGTTGCGTTTGCACTGGGCGCATCCAAACGCAACCCATCTGTTCGGTGTTTTGCTGCTGATGGATTTGCAACATTCCTCGTTATGCTGGCTTCGTGTTTGGGTGGCCTTTGCTTGCCCCATGAACGTTTCGGGGACAATGCCCGAACAAGCCTGCATGTGGATGCCAGAGGTGAGATTGACAGTGAAGAATTCTGGACTTTTGATTTCTTTCGACTGCATGCGCAGGCAAGTTGGGCCAAGGATCTGGCTAGCACCACGAAGAAATGGATCACTAAAGAGCCAGTGATGGCGAGACTTCCGCTTGCTCAGGTCCTGGCATTTTGTCTGGACCCCAGCCACCCGATGGCTCTGAAAAATGAAGTGACAAGCAAGGTGTATACACTCCTGACTCATCTGGCGTATGTTTTGGATGATGCTGTCCCACGTATTCGCAATTCCGTAGATGCGCTTCCAAGTGGCACTGCCGGAAAGGTAACCTGCAAACGCAGATCAGGCAACAACTGTACACTTGTGGAGGGACTTGCCAACAAAGTTTGGTCTGGAGAGGACGGTGTCACAGGTCAATGTATAAGATTCGGAGCTTGTTTGCAGCTGCTTGTTGTAACACTACACTAACACCTCCGCCCTCACCCTGACCTCCACTGAATACCCAACCCTCGCCAGGACCGAATGCTGTCCTCAGCGATTTCAAGCCTTCCGAAGGTGCAGAAGGAGAAACTGAAGCCAGCTTCAGTGAGTCATCCGGCAACGGTCACTTCGATGCATTCTTGGCATGTGCAGGTGTGCAGCAGTTTCCTGTTTTGATGGCCCATGCAACTGAGTTTGTCTATTTCAGCAGTTTGTGCACGAAGCTTGAAGATTGTCACCAGTTCCACGTTGAACCCTCAGTCGCACTGACAGGCAGACTAGTGTGTGAGCGGGTGTTGCGCAACATTGCAGTTCGATCAGACTACGCCCGCAATGCAGGTTTACATGGATGCCAGCAGCGTCGCGAAGCGACCAACTGAGCTTGTCTGGCTTTGGTCGCCGGAGAAGCAGATAGGTGGATGGTGTCCGCCCATCGTCGGAGTCTCAAACTTTGCTCTGCGCACGGTCCGTTGTGCATGTGTGGCACGAGCCAAAACATGAGGGGCTGTGACTCAGCAGGCTCAATGTGCTCAGCCTATCCAATGTCGACTGAACGAGATAGGCCAACCGTAGTTGTGTATTACAGACTAGCAGCTAGCAGTGTGCGTGGCTTTGTAAACTTGCATTTCACAGCTCCCGCGGGCCCAGCGGTCATGAAGCGCGGAGTTGATTCCACAGACGAGTTGCCGTCACTGACGGATGACGACTCTGAAGAAGGGGTTGGGACGCAGACGTCGCTGTCTTCCTCTTCGAACCCAGTAGAGGACACCGCAGTATTCATTGCGCGGTGTTGAATGATTGAGTACTGTGACGTTTGTGTGGTTGGCTGATTTTTCCGTGTTCTCTCCAGGATATGGTCAACGAGGACCGGCTGCAACAGGCAGCTCGTTGCGTGCAGCTGGCGTGGGCCAAGATACAGAAAATGCTTTCCATACCAGACTTGCAGGCAAGAGCAATGTTGGATGTGTAAACTTACATGCGTTCACATGAAACACTGAAGCTTGGCTGCTCCGTCGGCAGGCTTCTATGTTGATGACCGTGAGAAGGACATCCTCTTGCTGCAGTGGTGCCTTCACGGCCGAAATGGCTTTGGCCGTGGTTGAGCGCACCGTGAACGAGTGCTCTCGAGAAACACTAGGGTTACCCATCGAATACCACCCGGTCATTGCACATGCCCCTTGAAAGCAGTAGTGCCACAACAGCCTGCGCACTCCCACATGCTAGTAATGCAGCCAAGGAAATAGATGAGCATTGCCGGCAGCTCATCTCAGATCACCACCGCTGGTGTGAGAGAGCAGCGGGGCTACCACGAGATGCTCCATGTGTGTTTGGGGATGTTACCAGAGTGTTTGCTGATGACCTGACCTTGCCACCCATGGACGCAGAACAGGCTCCGGGCACGCGATTCAAGCAGCTTCTTCGTTCCGTGAACAGTGCCCCCTTGCGTGTTCGTCACCACTGCTACACGCACAACTGCAAGTGCGACCTGTTTGGCAAAAAAGCACAGACTGCTGATTTGGATATCAGTGGGCTCCCCTGCCCTGACATGTCGAGAGCAGGATTGCAGAGGTTCCAAGACGGCCGCACTTCCATTGTGTTTGCGGCGCACGCCAAGATGCACGCGCAGAAAGGCACCAAGCTGATCATCATTGAGAATGTACGAGACACTCTGATGCAGAGAGAGCTAGAGGGAACAATAGATGTAGACACAGTGGAAGTGTGCTCGCGTCGTTGTGTGAGTGGTTGAGGAGCTACGTATGGAGATGATCGAGCGGCTGTACAGCCGCTACTACACCATCAAGAAGCTGCTGGTGGACCCGAGCGACCAAGGTCATGCGGGAATGGCTCGGCCACGGGTCTACTTGGTCCTCGCGCGCAAGGGCAAGGTGATGGAGGTGCATGATGTCCTTGATGTTTATGCGAGGGTGTCGGACTTCATATCTGGGCTTGTTGCCACGGAGCCGCAAGACTATCTAGTGGCTTCGCGGGTGGACCACATCATGGAAGTTTCCAGAGTGGCGGCACAGCGCCGCAAACGCCTTCGCTCCGCAGCCCAGCAGGATTGATTAATTAAAGGGGAACACACGCATGTTGTGCAACAGCTCACCTGTCACGTGAGTGTAGTGAAATGATGAGTTTCATGTCCCGGCCCGATGGAATCGAATCACTGGACCCGAGGGCATCGCGGACATGAAGTCTCTCTTGAACGAGCGGGAGCAGCAGGCCCTCTCGGTTGCGTGCAGCATCTACAAAGACAGATTTGGCGTGGAGCCGTCTGGCGACCGGAACCTTTTTATTCACCTCGGGGATACCCCGCCCAAATTTTTGTGCTGGAGTGCAGTTTCGGGGAAGATACCAACCTTTCGCTGTAGTTCCGGCTTTCTGTATCACCCTGCTACTGACGTTTGGCTAACACCGCGCGAGAAACTCGCGGCGCTTGGCTTCCCAGTAACTGCGGATGTTGCTGCCTCCATGGGGGTACCGCTGCTGCCAGTAACGGACTCTGGCCGGGCATCTAGTGTTGCTGGGAACTCCTTTCATTTCTGCTCAGCAGCAGTTGTTGCCCTCGTGGCGTTGTGTTGCCACAGGGACATCCATCCCGAGTGAGTAGTGACATCCAGCAGCAGCAAACGACAGACGCAAAAACACAGGTTGACGGCATGCTGCTGTGCTAGTAGAAGAGAGCCTTTCAGCAGATGATGCCCTGAAGCTTGCAGCTTGTTGCCTGGTGCAGTCAGTGAGCCTGAGGTTTGAGTGCCCAGCGTATGCATACATGATCATGACATTGCAGGATATCCGTTGGTGTCGTGCAGATCTTTCGCACACTCGAGGTGGTTTTAGCAGCCAGTTCAGTGCAACCCACAGCAGCCCCACGTTGGGCAGCTTTTCGTCACCCCTTCCCCATGGGCGGTGGAAAACGCAAGGAGCAGCCACGTGAATCCTCTGCTTCCAGCGACGAGAGAATCGAGGATGCAGAGAAACTCCTCGAGGATTCTGAGTCTGGTGAATCGGAGATGTTCCCGGGTGGGATAGATCCTGTTGCCGTGACTGGCAGC
>CAJNDT010005849.1:0-7500 GCA_905221615.1 Symbiodinium sp. CCMP2592 | reverse complement strand
CAGCTCACAACACCGCAGCACTTGCACGTCTCTGACATGTTACTCTGCACATTTCTTGCACTGCACTTGCACGAACCTCGCACATCCCTTGCATATCACTTGCAATCCGCTTGCACGTCCCTTGCTCGTCACTGCTCTTGACTTGACACAGAGGTGGTCTCTTTTTATACCGTCACAACGAAATCGACTGGTTCGAGGGTTTGAGCAGTCGTTACAGGTTCCGTAAACCGAAGATGGCGAAAGTTTTGTACAAGCTGGAAGGTGTGTAACCTAGGCCACCAGCCGAACTTCTCCCAGAGCTGCATCGCGACAAGGTATTTGGCAACGTTGATGGAATCGTTGATTGATAGCTGGATGTGGAGAGTAATAGTCTCGTGTCCGGTTGCCCGACTGCATACACGAACCCACATCCGAAAAATGTAGTCGCGGCTCGTACTCCAAGGCAGATTGGCTTCGCGGGCCTTGCGCTTCATGTTGGGCAACCTACACAGTTTCACTGGATGCCAAATGCTGCAACTCAAGACGGTTCATGCAGAAAGCTGATAATGCACAGCACTGCAAACGCGCACTCTTTAGTTTCTTTCACTTTCTTTGTGCAATCTCTCACTTTCGGTCAAGAACGTACTGCACAAGTTTCAAAGTGGACGAAAAACGCTTCCTAGGGCCTTGCTTTTCTTTGGCAATGCGTTGGCCATGCTGTCTCAAGAAATCGAGAATGAACTGAGCTCTGTTGTGAATGAAGAAATCGTCACCAAGCACTCTCGTGCCTTCCATTCTGCGGCGAAATTGGGTACTGGGTGCAGGACGAATCTTGATGCGCACACCGTCAGGCCCTTCATCGATCATACGAAGTTTGGGTTTCCGCGGTGGGTCCGTCTGCAACATGTTGGTGTGCTCTGCAACTGACTGCTTCGGCTTTGGGGCATGAACTAATCGACCAGAGGACGAAGACGCAGACTGTCGGTCAATGGATGAAGACGCATTAATACTCTCATGATCAAGATCAAAATCAGCCGAATCCGGATCACTGGCCAAAGGAACACCTGATGCCACATCTGCACGTCGATCACGTTCTTGGTCCGATACTGCAAGGTCTGACGAGAAGTCGGAAGAGTGCACGTCCGATACAGAGGCAACATCGCTCTCGAAACTGGACACCGACATGATGAAAAGCTACTTATACGGTCTGAATCTGTCTTGCACTACAGGGAACCTTGAAGGCATGAGGCAGGACAATGTCTGCAAACGCTCGCAACACATGGTGCCGGCAGATCGCTTGCATCACCCTTGCACATCACTTGCACGTCACTTGCGCGTCCCTTGCACATCCCTTGCAACACCCTTGCAGTGACACTGGCGCACAGACGCTTGTTTGCAACTGCTCACGTTTCACTCTGAGACTTCAATCTCTGCTGGGAGCGTTGGGGGCAACTCTGTTGTTTCTTGTAGTTGAAGAGAATTAACACAATGAGTAGTCACAGATTGAACAGAATGCAAATCCGTCAGCAAGTTGCCCACCACTTCGTTGGTCTTCTGAAGTTTCTGAAACAGTTCTGTGGTGGCGGACATCACTTCCGCCACCTGAGTCTCCGTGTCCCTGATTTGTGTGGTGAGCACGTCGAGTTGGGCTTGTTGGATCTTCTGGACGGATAAGGCTTCTTCGCGAAAGTGACGGAATTCACCTCTGATTGTGATCAGCTCCTGTTGTGTGTAGGAAATCCAGCGTTGAAGAGGTGCCAACGGATCGCACGCTGAGTTGCTCGACATTAGTGCAATGGAACGAGACTTGAGCAGGGTGCTGCAACACTGTTCTGGTATGCACTACAACATTAATGAAAAAGTACTCACAGCACTTGCATCCAATGCACATTCTTTCCTCACTTCAGCACTCGCATGCGTCACAGATACAAGTGAAATCCTGTCACTCCGGGCATACTCAGCTAAGATCAGACGATTGACTGCGTCGAAATCGGCGTGATTCGCGCCTTCTGGTAGGCATGGGTTTGGATCTAATCGGAGTACCTGACGTAGCTGAAGATGTAGGTGCAGCCGACGACGAAGCGGTACTGGACACCAAAGGAGGTTCAGACACACGATGCCCCAAGCTTGCTGGTGGTGCCGGGGGTGGAAAGACGGGAGCACTGGCACTGGGCGGGGGGAAATTGGGAGGGGGAAGAGGGGGAGGGAGGGGAGGGGGGGGGAGAGGAGGAGGGCCAGGGGGAGGTAGGGGGGGAGGTGTGGAACTGGACGATGGGTTGTCGCTCCCTGCACTCGGCGCACTCCTCGTTGCTGGCAGAGGGGGTGGAGGTGCATAGGGGTGGGATCTGCAATTGCCACGGGACGAACGTGATCCTGAAGCTCCGCTACTGCTAGGACGTTCTTCACGTAGGTTTGCTCTATCCCTCTCATCCAAACGACGCAACTCTTGCTGCAGCATTCTTTCTGTCCCGTCACGCACAAAAGCTGTCAATTGAAGTACAAGAGCTTGACGAAGTTGAGGTCGTGATACAAAGTTGAGCAATCTCACACGCGCTGAATGAGTGAGCGTTCTCAAGAACTCATCGATGCTAGGATCCGAAGGTGGCACCGTCGGCATGCTTGCTTGCACAGATGATCTCGTCTCTTAGCCAAAAACACTGCGATGCTAACATTTGCAAGTCTCTCACACATGGCAAAGTCAGATCAAGACATGTTGCATGCACGTCCGCTGTCAACTGTCAACTGATAACATACCGCTTTTACCGTTTCATCAAAGCTTCACACAAGCGGAATGGATAACCAAGGTTCGCTAACCACCGTACAAAAGTATGGACAGCTACTTCTGCTTGGCACGTTGGCCAAGTGTACTTACGGATGAGAGAGATTCTCGACTTCGCACCTGACACCAGCAATCGATCGCTGCCTGCACTCATGGGATGTCGAACTTGCCAAAGGAACTTGGGCTGGAGATAGTAAATGGTTCGGTTTCGGACATCAATATCAAATCCCAAAAAGTGACCATCACCGACAGCTTCAAGAACAATCGGAGAACCATAAAAGGTTTCTTGGCTGAAGACTTGAAAAGGCACAGTTTTATGCACTTCGGTGGGTGCAATCACCAGTCTATTGTCCACATATCTTGCAAGAAAAGTAGAAGGGAAACTCGAGATCTGCGGGAACGTTGCTGCCCAACCGAGCTCAGTCATCACCACTGGAAGGGAAGAGAGGACTGGGCTGATTTGGTTACCTATGGACGTGCCATCAACTTGCTTCCACACTCGATTCAACGCCACAAACAAGCCGCATTCGAAGCTGAGACGAACAATGGTGACCAAGTCGAATGGATCAATGGTCTTCCAATCGAAGTGCCGACGTATATTGGAAATCTTCCCATGAATGGAACGAAAATGTTTGCTCTTCTCGTTAATGCACACCGACAATTTGACATCAGGGTGTCTTGCAGTGAACATACGAACCAACATCTCCACTGCTTCCAGAATACGACTTTGAGGCACTGAGTTAAAGAACCCGACCAGATCGTCATTGAGCAGTTCGAGTTCAACTTCCAACGAACATTGCCTGAATACCTGATGAATATGATGCCAAATCTGTGGGACACTGCGTGACAACGAACCAGGCCATACTGTGTTGACCATTTGGTCAATGCAAATCGCTGCTGCCCTAAGAATAGGGCCCAAGGCTGTATTCTTGTAGCTGATGATGGTTCGCCCTGATTTGAAGGCCTTTTTGCGTTTGAGAAAGATCTGTCCCACAGGCAGATTGGCATCCAACTTGAATCCCCAAGGGTACTTGCGAACCAGTGAAGACGGGATGTGCGCACAAAGAAAAAGCTTTGCTGACGATACGGACATCGGCATAGGGCTGAACACCTTGACATCTGACCATACTCGATGGCAGGATTGGAAGTAGAATCTAGGGCAAAAGACCATAAGATGAGTTGATTCGTGATCAGCAAGGTGAATTACCCAATCTGTACAAACGATGTCTTTGAGCTGCAACGCATGACTTTCCTGGAATTTCGGACATAAGCACATATGGCGAAGGTGAAGATGCCACTCAGAATGAATGAACTGCTGCCACATGGGGAGAGTATGCAAAGGAATAAAATGTGTCTTGCACCAACCCTTGTACGCGGAGGTCGCCTCCTTGATGTACTTGGCTTTTGATGGAAAGATAAGGGATTTTGAGTTGGCCTGAGCAAGTTCTCTAAGAACAGGTTGGCGAAATGACAACGTCTCAAGTCCAGTAGCCACATGTCCATCCACCAAGTCCACATTGGGGTGCTGCTGCTGAAATTGTTGGCATCTGCGTGGAAGGTGATCAACTGTTATCTCAGCAAGCTTCTTCTCCCACTCAAAGTGATTATGAAGAATGGAGCCCAACGATTGGGGAGCAGACTCTCTTGGCGTCTTAGAGGGGAGGTGAAACGGGATGCAAATGCCTTTGAACTGCTGAATGGTATGAGACAGAAAAGATGAGACATGGGCAGCAAAAGAAGGGTGAGACAGAAACGGTAAAGTGACTGACTTGTTGTGTCGGGGTACAGAGCAGTTACGAAACTGCAACGCAGATTTGAGCAGCTGTACCACTCTAGATCTGAAAGGTTGCTCCATGATCTTGGCCATCCGGAACATCGCGTACAACTCTAACGTCGAGACTTGAGCAGACCTGACAATTTTTGCAGCAGAGAAAGATGCCGAGGTCAGCGACGCCAAATCGTACAGAAGCGACCACGCTTGGCTTTTGTCCATCAAACATCGAGTCGGAGTACTTGTTGAAGCAGCACGTCTTCGAACTTTTGCCCAAAGTCTGGAAAACAATGAAACATTCTTAAGAGATGGACGTGGCCTGAGTCTCTTGAATCCCAATGCTGACTTAATGAAGAAGCGGTCAATGAACGGTGAATTGAATCTGGGCTGCCACCGATCAATAAGGACATGCTCTTGCACCCAAGCTTGTTTGTAGTCATCATGAACAGACAGACAAAGTGTAGAAAAGTCGAAATAACTGCCCAGCGAAGCCCAAATACGAATGGCCGGTTCAACTTGAACATATTGTTCACGGAGAACTTGCTTGAGTTTGGACTGACGGTTGAATTCACGCTTCGAAATAGTAATTGAGGTACTTCCCACATACATCCATCGGTCTCTTTGCTTGAACGATGAACGCGTACTCCAAGACACGGGAGCTTTCAAATAAACTGCACAAGGACTCTGAAACCGTGTGAACGTGTACTCAGACGGCGTAACTCCAGCTTTGCGCAATTTTTCAAGCAGCCGTTGTTCTGGCGAAGTACCCCTGGAGTAATGGAACAGTAGAATCAGATGACAAAAACTTTGCAACCAAATGGCCATCACTTTGTCCACATGCGGAATGAATTGAAGCACAAACGACATGAACTTGCCAATCTCTGTAACAAGAGCATGTGCTGACCGAATCTCCTTTGCGGAGAATTGTTTGGAAGCAAGGCTGTGTGCAATTCAGACAACTTGAAAAGCTGCCGCTGCAATGCACGTAGAGAGACTCTTGATGCCCATCCTAGATGCAAAAGTCGCCGAGATCCCGAATTTGACTGCAAGTTCTTGCAGTTTGGCTTTCTCCTTGCCTCCATAGTTGATCTGCACAAGCTTGGAGACAGACACAATGTGCTCTTGAAATTCTGCAAAACGCTTGCCTAGGGGTCGTTTGAAGCTCTGGATCCACTTGTCGACGTCCCCCTCTCCTGATCCCTTTAGTCGGGCTTTGGGATCGTTCAAGGCTTCAGCAGGAACACTGTCGATCTTACTCTTGAGGTCACTCTCCCAAGTCTTCGGTGGTGTCCCGGATTGTAGACAAGGAGCACTAGATTGCGAAGCAACCGGGAGCTGTGTTTTCGAAGCGGATTTCGTGGGGGTAACGGGAAGTCCTGCGGCTTGCAACTGTTCACGACGGCGATTGAGCTCTTCCGAAACTTGAAGGAACTTCTGAGATTGGTCAACGCCTGTGGGCACCGGCATGTTGTCAAACATGAGCTGAACGATCTTGTCAACCAGCGGCTGAAACAGGACTGCACAATCCGTGTTCTTGTTAGGAATGATTGTAGATGGATTAGCGGCCTGAAAAAGTTGCGTAGCAACTGCATCGATGTCAACTTTGCGATCTCGAAGGTTCTTCGTCACTTGCGACATGAACACTGCTTCAGCAACTGTAGCAACTGGCACAACACTGAAAAACTTGCCATGACTTAATGCTCGAAGACGCCAATCTGAAACTCCATGAAACAGGAATTCCTGAACAGGAATGCTGAGTGGATCTTTTCCTGCGATCCCTTTCTTTCGCGACCACGGGGTGGCTTCGATGTACTTACGAAAAGACAACCCATGAAGCACCGTTGAGTCATAATGATCACGATCTGACGCCCATCCATTCGGTAGTGCAGGAGCAAGACCAGGACCTTGATGAAGTGGCATGGGAGTAGACGGCGATGATGAAGGTGCCGAAGAAAGTGGAGGCGGAGGTAGGGGAGGTGGCTGACTAGCAGGGGCAGAATTGGAGAGGTTGGGATCATTCCAACTTCCCGAGCTATACGGCTGATAGCGATGCTGACCCCACGATTGTTGGGATCTCCCGTACCCTGTGTTGGTGTCCCACTGTCCATTCCATGCCATGGTTTCAGAACTATCGACAAAGCTAAGTCCACGGGATCGCTAAGGACACTTCGAATCAAAAGGCTCCGTAGTTGAACAAACCTGCTCAAGTTGTTCTCAAACTGCAGCACTTGCACATCGCTTGCACAACTCTTGCACCACACTTGCTCCTCTCTTGCACCTCTGACGCACACCCTTGCACTACCGCTGACACTTCACTTGTAGCACACTTGCATATCTCTTGCTGGCACATCTCACAATCTTAACTGGCATGTTTTCGACACATGTATGCGTACAAAGCAATTGACAACGGAAGAGACTTGAGAGCGTGGCTGGTCAAAGCAGCATGCTGCACTCAGACCCTCCAAAAGACAAGAAGCGCTTCCGGGATGAAACATGAGGAGCGAAAGACCCATCTGCCATCTTTGGCACGGGCAACGTCACGAATGTAACTGCAGGAATGGTCACCCTCAACTCCTCCCATGGGGATCCTTGAATGGGGAGGCGTGAGGGACCCTTGACGATTAAATGCAGATCCGAAAATGCACACCGGACGCTCACTCAGAATGCCACCGTACTAGGACGCTGCCTCTTGTGCTTGTTCTGCATCTGAAGTATGAGCCCTAGCATAGAAGGAAACTGGTGGGGACCACTTGCTGTCACTAGCATCCCAATACGATGGTCGGATCGTTCCCTCAAGGAGGATAGATGCAGCCCCGGCCACTGTTGTGTTGTGTGCAACAGGCGAACGAGCAATCCCTGCTGCAGAAGTATGCGACCTGATCATGGTCCTCTCAAAGTGGGTGAAGTGGATGCTCAAGCACTTGCACGAACTCGACAAAGAACGAAGCTCCACAGAGTGAATGTTTGCAGC